>VXAD01004214.1:122114-278567 GCA_013399195.1 Dicrurus megarhynchus
AAAAAACTAAAAGAAAAAATCAAATTTAAAAAATGCTGTATAATAAAATAATTGTGTATTTTGAAGTAAGAAAATCAATTACAGGGATGTATTGCTAGCCCATGTAGGTTTGGTCCTGATACTTCATTCACGTAATGTGCATGACTGAAAATAAATTATGCAAAGAAGCTGTACTCTACTGTTACAAAAAGGAAGTATCTTTTGATGCTGCTTTTGTTGAAGGTTTTAGTCACAAAATTTCTGGAGGAATAATGTATATGTAAGTATTCTAATAATTTTAGTGTTTATGATAGAAAGCTGTCATACAAGCAGCATTTTCAGTGAACACTGTCTTTGAACCTACTTGGTTATCATGATGTAAAAAATATTCAGTATTCAAAAAATAGAATGTGCATGAATCTAGGGTTTTTTATTTGGGTCAAAAATTTTATATTTATTGTCTTAGAAAATCCCAAATTGACTGCAGATTCATTTTTTACTTTTCTCTTTTTGAAGGGAACTCTGATGTTATGCTGTAGCTAGGAAGCAGAGATACAGTCTGAAGTAATGGTGCCAATATTCAGAAGGCAGTTAAGAGTTCATGTCACTGGCTTTTGCAATAATCATATTATTTGATGATCTAATGGATCAATTTCAAGTATAAAATACCAAGGAACAATAATCAAATTTTCTAGCTTTAGAACTACTGGCTTTTGATTTTAAAAAAGTAAGAAAATTATGACCTATGTAATAAATAGTTTAGCCCTTGCCAAAAGTTTTCCTCCTTGCATTTGACAAAGGAAAAAAAATAAAAGACAAACAATTTAGAATTAGTGACATAAAATGTCAATAAGTTGTAGATTATCATTCAAGTCATTCTCTCCATATGCCACTGCAGCCCTCTTAATTTTACTGGCATTAGAATGGTGAAGGTGAAGGCATGGAAGGAATGATGGACAGTGGTGAAGTGGTGAAGGAATGGGAGTACAACTTGCCAACATCTACTGTTATATTTGGCTTTAAGAACTGTAAGGTACTGTTCAGAGTTACTGAATAATGTCATCCCTTCCAGACGTTTTACACAAATCATAAAATAGAAACATACTTTTGATGACTTTCTGTAAATCCACTGATAATGTAGCAATCCTGGACAAATAAGAACCAGAGGCAGGATTAATCTGAGCAGACATCTTAAATCTATATCTATGTGTGTCATTCTATGTTCTCTTTGCTGCCAGTGGAGAGGTCATGTCTCAGCATATTTTCTCAGCAAAAAAAGAAACATTTTCTAATAAAAAGCTGCAAAATTGAAAACAAAATATATTTGTTTCTCTGCATTGGGTACAGAGGAAGTCAAAAGTGGATATCTTAGATATGCAATCGCTGTAGATGTCTAAAGAGGGATGGAATCTAAGTACCTTCAACATGTATGAATCCATTTCTGATTTTGTATTACTTTGACTATGTATATGCACGTCTTAATTTTGTTATGGCACAATTGCTGCCAAAATTTCTTACTTCAAACTGCCTACCTGGTTTACATTAAAAATTAAAAACTAGTATTTTCTTGAATTTTGGAGGGTTTCTAAGAAAAGTGAAAATTTTAAAGAGATCTTTCTCCTTCAGTTATGTTGATCTATGGAGTTAAATATGATAATGACTCTCATTGCTTTGACTTAAGAACTTAGAAGTTGCTGCAGGCACTTGCATTTCTGTAATACAAAGTTATCTTGTCTGAGGAGATAGACAAAAAAAAGCATAGGAATAAAAGGGAAGTGGCACACAATTTTAGGCTTTTTCTTATTTAGTCAGGCATGACTTAAAGTCTTTTAAACTTTCTTTTGCTACAAAACAATAAAAACCCCCTAATATATGCAACTTATAAAAATATATATTAAAAAGAAACAAATGGTGGCTTTCTTCTAGAAATAAAGATGAGAGTAGACCTTACTGTCACTGTACACACTTAATGCAGTTTTTCTTCTGGAATTTTTTTTAAAGAAAATAAATCATTAACTACATTAGTATTCAGTACTGCTCTGTCACAGGGCAGATGTTTATCTGCATGCTTCATTGCATTGTGAACAATGTGACCCATGCAATTGCCTTTCATGTTGTGGAAATGCTTGCTATGTAGAAATATAAACACATAGCATTTCCCAAAATTTTACAGTAACGTTCTGCTTCATAAGTGGCAACATTTTTAACTTACTTTTCCTCCATTCTATCGCTGTTCCATTTTCTACACATGACTATATCTATTTCACTAAATGTAGCTTAGGATCCTATGTCTAGGTCTTAAAATTATTCCTACATCCTTGCTTACTCAAAAGTGAAAAAGTTTGGATTTGTGTTATATTTATCCTTCATTAGATCAGGTTAATATTTATATTTCTTCTTAGTAAGCATAGATAACTACAATAACCTCACTGTAAAGCAGATTTATAAAATATGTCAGATGAATGCTTATAGCCTAGAAGTGTCTTTTTTTCCCCTCTGACTAGAAATGATATATATATATGAGGCAGATATGTAGATGCATATAAATGTGGATGTGCAATGTCCCGGTTTTAAGTCTTTCCCTATTACTTGACAAGAGGAAGAAGCAAGCAAGGAGAAATAAAAAAAGAAAATATTAAATACATAATGGGATATATAGAAAGCCTGCTGTCCTTCTCAGTCATCTGAAATGAAGAATGAGCTCAAAACCATGAACAAGATCAGTGTTCAATTATGCTCTGAGAACACACAAAAGACAGAAGTAAGGTTTATTTCCTCACAGGTAAGATTTACCTTTACAACAAAATCTTCAGCCTATAATACTCAATCAAAATGTAAACTCCCTTGCAAAGCAAGAGCTAGGCACTAATCTGCTAAAGCAACACAGCATGAACTGTACTTCAAGTACAACAGTGCCACTTACTTTCCTGCAGAATATCAAAAACACTCACAAAGCCATCTCTGCAGGGAATTGCTATTTCATTTTTCTGCGAGCTGGTAACGTGTATCCAGACAAGATACTCTCTTATAAGTAATGTGGGAATTTGATGAATACATGAAAACGAAAGGAGTAACAGGCTGATTTGCACACGCTCAGCTAAGTTATGAAAATACCTACTATATGAACAATACGTATGATGCAAACAATATTTGACTTATACAGGAGACTTCGTGTATTTCTGAATTAGAATGGACTACAGATAAGGATTTTATAAGGCTGATCAGTACATTTCTAGAGTACAAAGGCTCTTGAATTTTTGTACAATATCTCCCTCTGGTAAAAATGCAAGTACTGAAGGTTGTAATTAGGACACGGACCTACAAGATGAGACAGAATGCTGAGTAAAGCATTGGATTTCCATTCCAGAGACAAGATGAAGGCAAAATATGTAGCCAGATCTCAGACAGAGGAAGTGATTTTTTTTTTCATAACATGGATGATAATAAGAAAATAGACATATTTCACGAATGATCAACTTTCTGAGTTCACTCTGACAAAACAAGGATTTACTAGCTGCTGGCCCTGGTAGGAAATGTGATCTTTACTTATAATTGGTTTTCAATTTCTATATTATTCAGTTCAATTATGCAATGCCTGTTACAAAAGAACATTTATAAAGATGGATTTTAAAGCTTTTTTGTGTATATTTTTCATTTTCAGTGCTAAACAAATTGATGGGATACCTTCTCAAAAGACATTTTGGTATTTTAGGTACTAAAGCCTCCTTACATTTCACATAAAACACATAGAAGTGTTAGGGTTAAAAAAAGAACCAAACCAAAAAAAGTTTTAAACGCTGAACCTGAATCCACCTGGATAGTATTTTTAATGATACAGTGAAAAAAGCAAATCAAATCAATGATGTGAAAAGACAGTTTCAAAGTCCTAGACATCTCATGTTGAAATGTTCTAAAAACAGAATTGGAAAAGGATGGTGCAGATACCAAGACTGGACAGGAAATCAGGGCAGATGCTTTTATGAAAGCATCAACACTTTTCCAGAGCTGAAGTTAACAAGCTTGATTTTACAGCAGAGATGATAATCAATAAATAAATGGGGTTACAAAAGCAGTGTGGGGCATGGAACAATGGATCTTTGGTCTAGAGAAGGGGTAGCCAAGAAAAAAAAGCAGCAAGACTTTCATTAGACCTAGATTTCACAGCTGCCATGGACGATAGCACGTGAATGACCTGCAGTTTAATGTCATGAAGTGCTGGGCTCTAGTCTTGTAGAAATTCTTTGCCCAGCATTCTGTATGAGGATTTGATTATTATTTCTTGGGGAACACAGTGAGCAGTAAATAGACTGAGAATTCACCACCACTTACGTCCCCATTCAGAATCTACACAATAGGTTTTAGCAATTTATAGTTGCCTAGTTATATATTTGGCCACTTTTTCCTACTATGAATGATGATTTAGATTAAGGATTGCAAAAACACTGTATGTTAGGAACTTCAGTCCCAAACCACTAACAATTTCATGGCCTGGATGGTTTTAATTATTCAAAAAATCATATTATAATGTGTATAAAATAATGAAGGGGTTTTTTTACAGTGCCTAAGATTCTAATTCTTTGAATCTTTTCACATTTTTTAAAGTCCACTGATTTCCAAAGAAATATGAATCTAGTGTAATTGGGAGAAAAACTACATTTCTTGGATCAGAACATTATGTCATATTGAGTAAGTCTACTTATTTAAATAATGGTAGAAAAAACGCAAAATGTCAGAATGACATAGTAAAATTAGAGAAGATTTTAATTCTAAATTAGCGGCAGTCAATGATCTAAAAAGGAGAAAAGTAGAAGAGACACAAGGACATTTGAAAAATCCAGGGTCAGGTATTGTGTTGGCTATGTGGCATTATATTAAGGGATGTGGCTGCAACTGATCATAGATGGAATCCTATATAAAGTGGCAAAATTGTCATGTTACACGTCTATTACTATTATTTTCTTCAGCTATCCTTGCACAAAGAATAAAGGTATGGCTGTGGCATAAGTGATCCTTTCAGTTGTGCCTGCTAGTGTCATTTTATTGAGCCATTGCAGTTATATTCTAGGTTGCAGTTATGGTATCTTCATAGTAACACTCTAGCAATGGTATAATAACTTCTCATACAATTCTACCTGAGGTCAGTGTTCACACTGGGCTGGCCTTATATTAATAAAAAGGACAAGAGTTTTCATGCAATACTCCAGAGCATGTAGTGTGACTCTTGAGGATGGTGCTGTGTAGGCCCAAGAGCTGAACTCGATGTTCCTTGAGGGTCCCTTCCAATTAGACTGTTTCTGTGGTTCTGTGAACTAGAAATGTTAAACAACTCGCAATTCTATCGGGCACCAGACCTTTAATAGAAAATTCAAAACTATGAGTATTGTCAGAATCTAAATCTTCAGTATTTCAAAGTGGATCTATTGTGAATGAAAAAAGGCTGAGCTTAAAATAATTGTGTAATTCTTTTTTTTGTTTGTTTGTTTTATACAGCTGTATTTATTAGATTAATATATCTAATATATAGATAATAATTCTAAAACTGTAGAATTTGACTGAGTCATACCTAAATAAGGAATTATATCATAATTATGAGATATCTTAACATTTTTTGTAATAGTAACCAAAGTACTGCGTGCTGACACAATTAGAAAGAAATCTAATATATGCAGATTCATGCAAATGTTTTTTTTACAACAGGTTCTCATTAATTTTGGAAGGACTTAATACATCTGCATATCCCAGTTGTCTGAACTTCAGGATTGCTACATTTCCTTTGTTATTCTTTGTTTTGTTCTTGATTGTCATGTCTTTATGAGATTTATAATATGATATAGATTTTTGGCTTTCCATTTATTCTTGTCTAGTTGGATGTCAAGACCTGTGTGGTTTGGCAGAGGCATTGTTTGAATAGATTTAGTAAGATTTAACCAGTCAGCTTCCTTTGGTAACAAGAAAAGGACAGACAATCAATCCATGAAAACAAAGAAATCATATAAATTTTAAATAGAGTATACTAGAGGCACTAACTTTCACATAATTACCATAAAAAAATAAAATTGTTTACGTAAAAGTGCTCTTAGTTCTGATCTAAACTAATGAAAAATCATGCAGAAATCTATCTATTTTCTTACAGGACCTAGTGATGCATTTTGACATTTAAAAGATGAATGTCACAGAGGGATGTCAGTTTTCTAAAGCAGATGTACTTCTGTCTGTAGAATGGTACCTGCTTATTAAAGACAAATTTCAGTAGAATAAGAAATATTAGTCAAGCTTTTAAAGGTTTTCATTACCGAACATGTCCTACTGTATGTGACTTAGATACACTGCTGAACACGGGTGTATACTACTAGTGTTATAAGGTGTCATGGGTATGCATATATTTCTGGTGTTGATAAGTGTTATCCTCATAAGGAGGAATTCTGTATGAAGATGTTCCTTTTTGTTACTGTTATGAGGTAACAGAGAGCAGAAGCAGAAAATATCAATTAAGTTGTCTGTTAAGAGTTAAACAAGCACATGGTTAGAAATTCATAGGGAAAGCATTCATCATCCTCTAACTCAGGCTGGGGTTTTGATTTGTATATCATAGTTTATTTACAGTTCAGGAAATATGAGTTCTGTGCTAAGGAAACTTTTAGAAAAAACTGTAATTCCGAGGAACCTGCTAGGTATTTTTTTCTCTTCTGTGGCAAAACCAGTAATACGCCACACAGAGACTTCCTTAATTCTTACTTTTAGAATGATAGAGACACATATTTTTTTCCTTTTATCTTTCTTAAAAACCTATTTACACAACTGAATTTAAAAAAACCATGTTGTATTAATATGGAGCTTCTCAAGGAACCTTTAGATGTGGATCTTGATTCATGTTTTTTTTTGAAAAGTTGAAAGAATTTCTTCTCATGAGGAATTCTGGTCTTTAACACAGTAAAAGGTCTATTGCTGTAACATACAGCATGGGTCAGACTAATAAAAATTCATTTAAAATACGGGTTTGTAAATGAGGTCTTAAACACATTACTCAGAGTATTAAAAATATTAAAAATAGATTTAAAGTGTAAATCCTTTAGTATAATACCTTATTCTGTATATGCACAATATTAACATGTACTTCATAGAGCTGCATAAATCAGTGCATGGATCAGAGACAAAGTCTTACTTGCAGTGACAGATACATAACAAAGCTGGACTTGTGGGAGGTGGCAAGTTGAGTTAACCAGTTTTAGTTCTGTTTAGATACGTCTGACAGATTGAGACCATATTTTTTATACTCAAGTTGTAAAGGTCCCTTTCACCACAAGGCTTTTGACTCTGTTCTCATCAGTACAGGGAGTTCTGAAAAAGAAGAAAACCGGAGCAAACATGTTCACAGTCTCCATTATGGCCTTTTAATGGCATTTACTAGAATCAACGAGGTCACTGATGCATCAGAAGGTATTTTGTTTGTTGTTATGCAATTTACTGTAATGGAGAAACAGCTGAGCAAGCTCTGGAAAAAGGAGTAATGAGTATGAAGAATAGAATAACTAAGTTAGCACTGCTCTTTTCTTTGTTTAATGTCTACACTGGTGTTGATGCTGTTGCCCAATTATTCTAGACATCTGTGGTGACAGCTCTTCTTGTACCTGATAATTCAGCATTTCAGAAATACCACTGATTACACTGCATGATGGCAGGTGACATGTCCCAAGGGAATAATGCTTTAAAACTGTAGGTGTATTTGCCATATAGGACTGCCATACAGCACTGCTACTATGATGAGGAGTACTTCTGTCGCTAGCAGTTCAACAAAGTTAGGAATTTTTGTCTCTGTGATATGAGTAAGGACTCAAGAATGAGTCCCTGTCAGTCTTTTGCACTTTGCAGTCCACATATGTAAAGAGAAAGGGCTTGGCTGCTGGAAAGAATCCAGCCTGTGACAGTGTTGGTGCTGATATGATCCACACTGCACATATGTCAGGGGGGCAGAAACCTCTCTGTTGGTCCCACATGGTATGATCTGGTCCAAGGGACTGGTTCAAGCTTTGCTGATGATAGAGTTTGCAAAGTTCACTCCAAAAACATTTTCCCAAAGCAGTCTCCACCTTCAGCAAACACTTCCAGGTAAAGGAGGAAACCAGCCTGGGTGCCCCCACCTTTTCAAGAGACCAGCACCAGTAACTTTAGACTGTCCCACAGTTCTGGTTCTAGTCTTGCCAAGTCTAAGAGAGACAGTAACAATTTTGGGTGACAGATAGATAATGGAATACAGCAGCATTTTGGGATACCCATGACACTTGTGGTTTTGGTGATGATTTTTATTTGTTTGTATGTTTGTTTGTTTTCCCCTAATGATTTACAAGATTATGTATTCTTTGTTTTAGTCTTATTTGCGAAATATTGCCTCAGCAGAGGGAATGTATTACATTTTTCTTACAGTTTTTTCCTATTTAGAGAAAGGATTTTAATTTTAATTTAGGAAATTATCAGATAGTACAGGGTGAAAGAAACAGACAACTCCGTCCTTTCATAGAAATCCAGTAACACTACTTAAATACAGCAAGAAACATAGCAATTTTGTAATTACAACATTTAATATCAAACATAATACTGCCAAGTATTTCCTTTTTGTTTCTATCATTGTCTTCAACTGGTGTTTGTCCACATTTCAATAACAAGTCCTATTACATAATTTTTTGCATTGAATGCTAATACACTAATTGCTTTATAAATGCCACTTAGTATGTATTAATCTCACGAACACAGCACATTTATAAAGTATGGGTAAAATCTTGTGACACTAGTTTAATTCTGCAGTAATCCCATTTATTAAAATGATATTAAAATCAGATTATAACTGAAAGCTGACAAAAATTGTTTTCCTCTTCCTGGATTAGAAACATGAAGAACACTTGCTGAGTGCCTCCAGGCTTTTGACTGAGGGTTCCTCCATGCCACTGTACAAGCACCAAACAAAGAGATTAAAGTCATACTTCTACAGTGTTTCTAGTCTTGTGATTTTACATGCTTAACTCTAATCAGAGGATTTCAAAGGAGAATGTCAAAAGTGCTTAGTACCTTGCTTTAGTACCTTGCTTGTTCTGTAGCCGTAGAATTCAAGGGTACCTGCAGAAATATACACATAATAATGTGGTTTAAGATATGTCTGAATAAATTCCAAGTAGTGGAAGCCCATCACCTGCCCAGGGCCTCTCCTGCCCTGGGGAGTCCCACGGATTCTGAACCAGCAGGTCCTGCCCTAGCCGGAGCTGCTGAGGAAGAGGAGCCCCCCAAGCCTCTCTCTCCTGAGGCAGAAAAAGCATCAGAGTCTCTTGTTCTCAGTGAGGAGGTACCATCAGTAGGGCCACAAAGCTGTATGGGAGCCTGTCCAAAGCATCTCAGGGCTCCAGCCACAGCACGGGCTACGAGTCCATAAGTCTGGGGGCTGCTCCATACCAGTTCCTGTCTGCTCCACTGCTGTTAAGGTGCCAGGTATGGATCTTTGTCAACATGCATCAAGGACTTTCCCACTGGGGAAATGCTCGTGGCCGAGAGCTTTCCCAATGGGAAGAACATATGACAGTGCAAGAGATATACCAACAGGAAGAAGTTGTGAGACTCCAAGAAATTTCCCTGTGGGGAGCCAGGAGAAGCTGAGAGCTGTACCGATGACAGGTACACTTGAGAGTCCAGTAATTTTCCTGGAGGAGAC
Source organism: Dicrurus megarhynchus (assembly GCA_013399195.1). Classification (NCBI taxonomy): domain Eukaryota; kingdom Metazoa; phylum Chordata; class Aves; order Passeriformes; family Dicruridae; genus Dicrurus; species Dicrurus megarhynchus. The sequence goes on from VXAD01004214.1 coordinate 131,788, forward strand.
ATGGGACACACCAAGAGTTGTGCCAACGGGAAGGAATAGTAGGAGTCCAGGAGCTGTATAAGTGGGAAGAAGATGATGAGACGTACCAAGAGCTGCATGAATGGGAAGAAAATGTGATAGTCCAAGAGGTGTCCCAATGGGAAGAAGGTGTGAAAGGGCAGCAGGAGTGCGAATGGGAAGAAGACAAGAGATGCCAGGAGCTGTTCCTATGGAGAGATGTGAGAGTTCCAGAAGATTCCAAATGGGAAGATGTCCGAGAGCCGTCCCAGTGGGAAGGTGAGAGGCACCAAGAACTCTTGCCATGGGAAGAAGATATGCACTTGCAAATCTCCCAGTGGGAAGACAGGAGAGAGCCAGAATTGTCCCAAGCAAGAGACAACAGTGACAAGGAGCTTTCCGAAGAACCAGACAACAGAGTCCAAGAGCTGCCCCAATGAGAAGAAGATCTGAGTGACCAAAAGCTGTTCCAATGGGATGAGGGTATGAACAGCCAGGAGTTGTCCCAAAGGGGACATGACATCAGCTCCAAGATCTGGGATGGACCCTTGCGTCCAGTGAGCAATGAGGAGCCCCAGACTTGTCCCCTGGAGGGGCCAAGCTCTCTCAACAGCGTGGGCACAGAGGTGGCAGCAGAGGCAGCCCAAGCCCTGCCCAGAGCCTCTCCTGACTCAAAGAGTCCCACAGACATGGAGCTGGCAGCTGCTGCTCCAGACAGAGCTGCTGGGGATGAGGAGCCCTGAGCATCTCATTCCAGAAGAGGAAAATGCAGCAGGTTCTTCTGTCTTCGGTAAGGAGATGACATCAGTAGAGACACAGACCCCACCCCCTGTCCCATGCAACAGCCCGGCCAGCAGCCAGGCTCCACTGCACATGGACAAGAACATCACCAGTGAGATGCTGAGCAAGGTTCTGCTGGAGATCCAGGCATTGAGCCAGCAGCTGGAAGAACAGTATGCCCTGGAGCAATGGACGGCTGTAGAAATGAAAGCAATAGTTGCAGCCAAATGGGAAGAGAGCCCGATCCCTGCCCTGCACACCACCCCTAGCCCCTTGCCTGACCATATGAGAGCCCAGGCCCACAGCAGGCAGCTGGCTTCCCCAAGAAGTGCCCCTCCTGCTTCAGGCCAGCGCTGCAGGCCCTGCGCACGCTCTTCCTCTGTCCGTGCCTGGAGATGCTCCCAGAACCTCCCTCCAGTACTGTAACACACAGTTCTGCCAAAACAAGTGGGAGCTGGGGTTAACCAAGAATAAGATGAAGAAGAAAAAGAAGACAAAGACCACGATGAAGAAGACAACACAAAGACAGAGAAGACAAAGAAGGAAAAGAAGCAAAATTCAAAAATACATAGAAGAAGAGTAATAAGGATAAGAATTTAAAAACACATAGAAGAGAAAGAGTAATAAGAATAAGAAGAATAATTAAAAACTACATAAATGAAGAAAAAATTTAATGAAGAAGTAGAATTAGCAAATCATTTATATTTATTGCCTATTGTATATTTATATTATAGTATATGATATAAAACCATGAATATACAATATGTTGTAATTATGATATATTGTACATTCCCAGGGTACAACCAAAGAAAGAACACTGTTCAAATTACTTAAGATTTTGTATATTTTCTCATAAAATTTTTAAGGCATAAGAAAAGAGTCTACAGATTTCTTTTCTTACCTCTCAGAGATATTGATATATTCTCAAACTCAAGTCCCAGTGAGTCACCTGTGAGGACTGACTGCTCAACCACCAACACCAGCATGAGACTTCCTAGCTGGGCTGGATAGCCAGGGTTTTCCCTTCTCTCTAAAGGCAAGCTAAAGCCACACGTTGAGCCTGGCTGATAAAGAATTATGCTGGAAACACCTTTGCACCAGGGCTGTGCTGCCTGGACAGTGAAGCCATCACAGCCACACTCTGATGCTGATGGTGGCCAGGAAGTCAGGCAGTGCTAGAAAGCAAGCATGTATTTGGTGTGGGAAAGGAGGACCAAATGCTCCTTCAGAGGCTCTGTGTGGCTGTAAAGATGCTGTAAAGGCTCCTTTCACCATTTTCATATTTATTTTGCACACAAAAATCCACTAGAAGGGAACTTGCAGATGACCCTGTGGCTAAAGCCTTGCACCCTCTACTCCCCTGTCCATGCCAAGGGCCTGTTCAGCAGAAAGTAGCTGTGGACATCACTTCTGGAGTCCATACAGCTAGAATCTCAGAATGCTTTGAGTTGGGAGGGAACTTAAAGCTCATCTAGGTCCAGCTGATTATCTTCTGCTCTTGCTCCCACTCTCTGACAGGTGTTTCCTATTTCTTTCTATCTCTCTACCCCAAACTTCTTGTTAAATAAAATTAACTAATGAAAATTTCACATTTACATTGTGAAATTTAACATTTACATAATGAAAGCCATTTCTGTTCTTCCGGGACAGAGTAAGGTATTAATTCTTTGAACTGATTACTGTTCGGTTTTAAAAATAATCTCAGTATAATAAAGTTCACCTGAAATTAAGCTTGATAAAAAGCAAGCTGATCATGTTCATTTGTTTGTTGCTTACAGTACAATATTTTTAGCAATTTTCCCCCCAGACTTTCTGATTTTTAATAACAAAACACTAAAAAATAATAAATACATAAATAAATAAATTTTCATAGTCTTTTGAGAACAATTGAATGGTGAGGAAGGCAATCGAATGTTGTTTTCTCATGCTTAACATTTTATACTTTTATTATCTGCAGGTCTGTGTATCTGAAGCCATTTAAAATTAGTCAAGAGTTATTTATTTTTCTTCCTTTTACTAACAAAAGCTGTTTTACTCAACTACTGCAACTAAGAGTCATCCATTCTACAATCATCTGCTATAGAAGCTGTTAGACTAAAGAATGGATGGAATATTTTTCCCAGCATCCTTCACAATTTTCTATTGTTTGTCATTAAGTCCCTTCGTAGTATTAAGTCAACTGATCTAGTCTTCATCCTCTGATTCTCCCCTGTGCATTCCTTTCTTCTGTTACTTATTCTCCTATCTGCATATTTTTCTTGGATATGGTGATTAACTGCAAAGTCATTGGTTCTATTTGTTCCTCTGCTGCCACTAGTATTCTGAAAAATGTTTGCAGCCTCCTTACTCATTGGTTCAAACAATTTACCTTGAAGTACTTTTATTAACACAATTAATTAGCATTTTGAAATTAATTGAAATACCTATTTTGAAGGTTTTTTTATACATCACATTAAAATGAGCAAAAGTTTCACAAATACATTTCCTGAGTAAACGAACATCTATACCCAAATTTTCCAATCTCTCTAAAAAGTGAGGTATTTTGTTAAAAGGTTTGGGCTTGTTTCTCCAGTTTAATTTCATTATACTTTTTTATGCTTCAATACCAACGGGGGCAAGTAGGAAAAACAAGCAAACAAATAAAACAAACAACAAAACCAAAAACAAACAAACAAAAAAAAACTAGAAAGAAGAATGAGAAGTTAAAGAGGGACTAATAATTAAACAAAACATAATACTATTATACTTCTTATTTCAGCTTGAAGATTCACTGTCAAGAATAAATACTCATTAAAGTAATTTTTTTAACAGCTTCATTATCATTTCATTTGGAGCCACTTTTTGCATTCCCTTTTTCATTTCTAGCCAAATTTATGAAATCATAAAAGGGAGCTATATCATTTTAAAGAAGCATTTTAGTAGAAAAATTATTGTTTATTATCACTTAGCTGAGTATTAATAAGTGCCTAAAGAATGCAGTTGCCTGTCTCAAAACACTATGAAGGCCACAGAAGGAATTTGCCATAAGATAAGCCACCACAGTGGGAACTTGAGATAAGTAGAGAAGAGAGGAATTTGCAACATAAATAATGATTCACCAAAATATGAGCATTGACCTAATATCGATACCCAACTGAGATGGACAAAGACTTTCTAACAAAGCTAGAAAGTGTATGTTTATTTCAGCGCTGGGCAACTGCGTGGGATAGCTCCCTAATACACAGTGCAAAGTCACAAAACACTACAAGGTCTATTAATCTACAAAAGTTTGAAATATTCAAAATAGAAATACATATTTATAACATTAACACCTCCCATTACCCGCTTCATATTGTAATTAGCTAAAAAATCCTTAAGCATGTGTAGTTCCTTGAAATGGGTCAGTGGTCCTGTAATTTGTGGAGAGGTCGTCAATGATGAAGTAACCCTCATCTACCTCACTTCAACCTTTCTACCTTTTTGGTTTTTGATAATACATATTGCTCTTGGAGGATCTCCAGACCCTTCCTTCACCCTCTCTGAAGAGGTTTTCAAATGAAAAATTAGTAATTATCTACATTTCTTTAGATCTGTTAATCAATATTGCCTGTTTCATAAGCACAAGTGCAGCTGAACAAATATAAAGTAGCAAGCAATCAGTTACTTAGATCCTAAGAACTTATTCCAGGCCTGATTCTCTAGCTAATCATTAATTTTCTTAATTAACCCCAGCTGGGCTTGCTTATTAGATCTATTTTAACTAATTTCAGCAAAGTCATCCTTTAACTAAAATCCTAATGTTTAAATGTTTAAAACTCTATGTTTCAATAATTAAATCTGTACCGTTGACTTTGACATATGGTCTCATTTGCACCTTAATTCAGGCAGAGGCATCTCCTAACAACCAGGTGTTAACAATGTATGTACAGTATTTCTTGCGTAAGAAAGACACTTTGAAGAAGAGCAGTGGACATGACAGTAAAACCAGTAATAGTGTTTAAGAAAAATGGACGAGGAAGGAAAGGAATGAATGGAGGCTTTCAGTCTTCTCAAGAAGAGAATGGGAGTGTGACAGGCCACAGTGCAAGAAGACAGGAAAAGCATCCAAAGGAAAGTAACAGCAATCTTCTTGGAACCCTGAATTTTGAGAATTACATTCTTTCACTTCTGACAAGCAATGATACTCAAAAGCACACTCCATTTGATCTGAGACTTTGGGAAAAACTTCCCAAATTGTGTGATTACACTGAGGTTGTTGCTGTGTAACTAAAAGTTGTATCACTGGATGAAATATGTAGAAATGTAGAATTTATGTTTATGGAATACAGTCACAATATGGAGGATTTTGGGTGCGGGTTTTTGCTGCTTCTTTCTTCTTCACAAATCTGGGTTTTCTGGAATTGGTTCAAAAAACCCTCAGTGCAGGTCATGAATAGTTAGTTATTGGGTTATAAGTACAAACATTACTTGCCAATTCTTAACTGGTTAAATTAGACTTTAAATAACCTTGGAAGTTGAAACTCAGGGCCATTTTCACCTTGTAAGCTTAGAAGGCAGCCTCTGTGTAGCTATGTTATAGATAAGATATAAAAAACATCTAAAACCAAAGAAAAATCTGCATCTCTTGCTTTCCAACTAGAACTCTGAGTAAAATGGACTCACAAAAACAACAAAAAAATGAGAAAACCAATACAATCTCTCAGCTGGAAATGCTAAAAAGATGTCTTGGAATGATATAGCATGACTGCAGAGCTTTAACTATCTATTTGTACTGCCGAAAACAAAACAGAAAGCTAAAGGGACAGTTTCTTCCCTACAGGTGATCTTCAAAATATGCCTCTTGACCAGCCTATATTCAAGCCAAGATTACTACCTCGGTTTGTCAGAAATCCTTTTTTTGCAAGAGAGGCTTTGTAACAAGTCTGGGGTTAACCAAAAGAATTATTCTTAAAAACCAGGCTCAAAGTTCTATTTTGCTGTTGCGACTTACTGTAAAAAGGTTAAGTGGAAACCTCAGTAACTGTGATTTCTGCCTGGTTTTTTCGAATATTTTTCAAGAATTTGGGTCTGCTAGAGGACAGTAAAACTTTTGGACTGTTCAAACTAGGGCCTTTTTCATCAGGCTTTCATATGGGGAAAATTTAATTTTGAAAGACACGTGTTATATTTGCTTCCTCAGGGTGAGCAAAATATTGACTCAACAGAAAGTCATTCTGTATTACTGAAGAGCCCTCAGCATGGAGGTAAATACCTCAAACAAAGTGAAAACATGACTGATAGCCATTTCAGATAGTCAGTAACCTTATACACTGAGGTTGTAGAAGGTGTTCTGGACTTGTTTAATACCTATAGAGACTTTTTACTTTGAAAAATAGAAATGAAAGAAAAAAATTCCTTTCAAACCTTGAAATGTCTGAGGGGGTTTCCCCAAAGTCTAGTTTATGGTAAGCTACTATCAAACCTATTAACCTCAGACTGGTTTTCATAATTCAGTAGCTATTTAGGAAATGTTAAAAGAGAATAATGAAGGAGCTGCATATCAGAACCACAATAGTAATGCAGATGATTTAGTAATTTCTGAATCTTTATCTGTTTCAGACATCAGCACACTTAAGCAGTTTTCCCACACCACGACTCTGGAGGTAAGTAAGCAGCCTGTAAAATAGCTTACTAAATTAAATACATTTAAATAAGAGCTAGGAGAATATTGCAAGTCTAATCGAAATTGTGATGATCCTCACCATAGCTTTGCTAAATTAAAAAAATTAAAAAAGATAAAATGTAGATCAAACATCTTATTTCAAAAGAGAATTTTATTTTAAATACGACATTTTATTTTTTTCCCAACATATTCTGTTACTTTAAGATTGTTAGTTTCATAGGGTTTTTTTTTTATTTCTGTGTTTTTTCATGGTAGAATTCTAGTATTGTTTCATAGTACAGTAACTTGTATTGTCTGCATAGTCTCTTTTAAGTCCCCAGGAAAATATTTTTTCTCTACTTTTTTAGTTTTGGCTATGAATCTGCTCCCTGCTGCAAGTAGGTTCCCTTGTCATCTCAAGAATCTCTCACTTTTTCTCTATGTTGTAAGAATCTTTTATTTTGGTCATAGCAAGGTTAAGGAAATAAATGTACAAAATAAAAATTACATGTAGGATAAAATTTAGTACTGCATGAAGTAAAGAAGAGTGGGTTTGTCAAGTTTACTTACATTTCAGCAACACTCTCAAATGCAAGACAAAATTTTCACAAGTGCCAAAAAGTAGTGTACAGTATCAGTAAATATTTTTTCATACCGTCAAAAATCTCATTTTTTCCCTCAATGCTGTCTTGGAAAGTGGTTTTTCAACCTCTATTCTATTTTAGAGGTAGAAGGAGTGAGGAAGTTTTCTTTCTTTTTAATGCAGAGCAAGAAGCTAACCATGGTTCTGACACGTGATTTAGCATCATTTTTGACAGCTCATTGCCTCCATATTCTGAGTCAACTCCCTTGTGCCTTCCTACCATCAGCCTTAGAAGTATTCTCTGTGCTGAAAATGCCACATATAATTAGCGATAAAAAGTATTTATTTAAAAGAAAAAAAGATTAAATAAGGTGAAATTTAGCTACACTGTGTAGAGTTCACTTTGAAATAGAATGAGACAATGATCCCTTCCACATCTACCCTTCTCCCTTTTCCCAAACTTTGACAAAAAATGTTCAGATAGCTCTTTTTGCTTATAGATAAAATTGCAAAACAATGTTCAGCTGCAGTGATTTCTTTTGTTAGCAAAAAATAGTTTTCTCTTGAAGTGTAATTTCTTTTCTTTTCCCCAGAACTCAAGTTATTACCTCATCTGTTGAGCTATGTCCAGGGGCTTCTTTTATAATTTTCTTGTATTATTCATGCATAAGCCTAAAGTTGAATTTTAATATTTATACACTATAGAAAGAACTTGTGTCTCAGTCTGCCAAAGATGAAGAGCAGAACACAAGATGAAGCAAAGATCAGTGATGAAGGCAAAGAACAAGATGACGTAGGGAACTAATTGTTATGGTTTAATTCTTCTGGTGTAAAGAAATGCCTTGATAGTTGATTGTGGTACCCATATGCATTTCTACTGAAATTAACAGAAAAAATTCTGAAGAAGTAAATTTTATTTCAAAAATAATTTTGGTGTCTGACTCTCCCAACTCCATCTAACTTTAAGGCATTTAAAATTCCATCTTTCTGCTGAGGCTTAAAGTTCCCTAAACATTTAATGCTAACCTTGTCATCATGTTCAGAAGAATCTGGTTTTGGATGGTGGGAGGTAAATGGAAACACACATGTACCTCCTAAAACGAAAGTCATATTTAGGTAAACAGATACTCTGCTAAGTTCTTGGAGGGGCCTAGTCATGCTCAGAGTGAGACTAAGAAAATACAAATAAAATTAGATCATTATTAATGTCTAATCATGGTTCTCTTCAGCCCATTGCTTTAGCCATGAGCATAGTCTGACTTTTTCACAAAAGTAAAAAATTTTTCTTTGGCTTAGTACAAAACCAACAGTAACCAAACTGAAGAGTTTACCTTGCAAAAAGAATTTTTATTTTTAATTCCCCTGGGCCAATCCTAAATCACCATATGATTGTAGAGGAGCATAGTGAATATTTCCGGAAACAAAACATAGAGTCGGCCTAGTAAGCCAACTGCGAAAATATAAATTTGGGAATAAAATGAGGAAATTGAGTTTTGAAAACCTCTGAACCTTCTTTCCTTTGCATTATTTAATCAGAAGAGGCTAAGCCCATTCGCAGTTCTATTTTCCTTTTACAAAAACATCTGAAATTAATTTTTAATGGATTTGCAATTTGTCTTCAGGCTGAAATGCAGACACAATTAATTAACTTGAATGGAAACTTAACTTCAGCTTGCAAAATATTATAAGATTGTTCAAAAAATCCTATGCAAAACTGTCAAGTTTCTGCGATATATTACCAACACACCAAACTTTTCAAATCATATGTAACCTAACCATTTGTTCTGAGTTAGCAATACAAAATCATTTATGATTATTGCTGGTATTATGATGAGATCTCTGCACTAAGACATGATCAAAGTTCTGTATTTTGAAAACATAGTGTAAAAAGTGGGATGTTACTGCTGCTTCTAGAGCCAAACATCTCTTAAATATTATAGAATTAGATGTTTCTTCCATAGCTGATAGACCAGACTAGCAAAAGTATTGTGGCTTTGATTTGTGGCTGAATATATTTATCTTGACATAAATTGCAATGAACTTCTGAGATTTATTGGTAAAGATTACAGTTTATACTGGTTTGATGCAGTTTTCCCTTTTTCCATTAACTGTAAGAATATATGGATGAAGAACTGTAAGAATACACGGATGAAGAAAACATATACTGCAAGAAAATTAGTTTTCATATTTTTGTGGCTTTCTTTTTTTCTTTACTTCTCATAATTTTTGCAGTTTGATAAGATTTATAAGTCTGAATTTAAATTAGATTTTGTTTTCTGCACATCAATTTGGAAAAAAAAAAGGAAGTTTTTTAGGAAAATGAGAATTATTGAAAGGGTGTGAAAGGATGTCGTGGATGCCTAGGAGTTGCCTCTTCCAATAGTTGGTGAACTACTACAGAGGGGGTCTTTTTGTTTTTTTTTTTTGTTTTGCAAATGTGAAAAATGAAGAGTAAGAAAAACAAATGTTTTGTAGAAATGGAAAATCTGCCTCTGGAATGCCACTGAAGGAGGGAACTAAGAAAAGTTTGGAGAATGTGCCTAAATGGAAATCTAAAGTCAGATAAAAATATTACTACCCATTTATTTCAGTCTCAGACGTGTTTTTCCAACTGGTGACTGTATCACATTTTGAAATATTCTGAAGTCATGCACTTTTAATCCCCAGAGATGTAATAATCTATGTGTAGGCAAATCCCTCTAACTGGGATGTTTTGAAGACCATGTAGTCAGTGAGTTATGGGACAGGATATTTTTGTTTTCTGTTTTTGATTATCAAAAGATGCAAAGAAAAGCAACATCGGTTTATATAGGCAATTTACATGGTAGTATGGATATTAGCATTTTTTATTTATTAAATGAACAAATGTACTTAACTTGATTATTTTCTCCCCAGGTTCTGAAAACATCTTTATTTCATGCAGTAGTAGCTAATATGACAGAACATTCTCTGCCAGAAAATGTGAGCATGGGACAATGACATAATATTAATTCAACAATTGCTCTTTGGTGGTTGGACCAAAAACTAAAAAAAAATACTAGCACAGAGTCTTGTGACTAAAATCTGGTCAAATTCCTTTGGGACAGTATTATTTTGTTTTTAAACTTCAGAATTTTGTCCAAGATTAATTTCAATCTCATCATAAAAAAAAAAAATGTTTTTGCAGTAGTGAATTTGGAATTTATTCCCCCTCCTTCCATCCCCAGTATTAACAGAACATAAGGGGAAACTGAAGACACAATGTGATAAATAACATATTAACACTATTAAGTTTACCGATGTCTTTAAATGTCTTAATGTAGTGAAATTTTCAATATTGATTTACAATACTGGGAGTCACAAGTAATACAGGTAATTCTTTCCATTTTTCTGAAATTATACTCTTGTGGCAGACAGTGCAAATAGCTTAGTGCATTTTGTCAAGGTCAGTGGAAAAAGTAACTGCCATAGTGTTAGTGTGGATTTCTTTCTGAGATGCCTTGTGGCACTGGTGGCTGCTGGAAGGACTTCATGCCTGCCTGTACTTCATTTCAGCTGCTAATATTGATCTGACAGTTCTTGACCTGTGGGTAATATGTGGTCCATCATCTCCTTACTTTTCTTAGTCCATTTCTACTCTCTTTTCCTCCTTTTTTTTTTTTTTTTTACCAGTGAAGCCTTCTATCACATATCTTATTTCAATGGAAATAGAATATTGCTGTAAGTGTGGTAGATTATCTTTTCATACATTTTATGTACATCTATACTGTTTGAAATCCCTCTAGCCTGTCTACAAGATAAAACTGAAACTTTATTTTAAATGAGATTTTGTTGAAACATCCGGATCAGACAAAAACTTTCCAGGTTGATGTTAGTTTCCAAACTAATGCCATGTAAAGGATTAATACAAAAAAATAAATGTGGGAATAGAATATTTAATTTATTTTATCCTACAAAAATTTGGTTTGATTGAAAACTCAGTTTGGGAAAATTATAAGGAAACCAAAACTCTGGAAATGCCATTTCTCTACTTTGGCATACAGATACTCAGGTCTTATGGAAATGCCTGTTTCAAGGCAGTATGCATACCCTTCTGGCAGTGCTGAACTCACCTTGGCCAGAAGGAGTCTGAGGTTAGGGGAGCTGATCGGCTCATCTCACCAGCTTTGTATGTTTGCATTTAAGCCATGCATACCTATGTTTGCGTGACACACCCTTAGACAAGGTCAAATGAAAAATAGACTTTGTAGGAGCTGAGGCTTCTAATTTCTTTTAAATATACGCTTTGATTATTATCAACATTGGTCAATGACTGTTGACTAGATCTCTGTTAGTTATAGAGCTTAAGAGCTGAGTTTAAGCACCCAGAACGCAGTAGTCTCCTGTTCTCTAATGTCCAATCTTAGTGTCCAAATTACAGAATGGTTTGGGTGGAAAGGGACATTTAATGGTCAACTAGTCCAACCTCCTTGCCATAGGCAGGGACATTTTTCACTAGTTCAAATTGCTCGGAGCCCTATCCAACCTGACTTTGAACACTTCCAATGACCGAGCATCCGCAACTTCTCTGGGAAACCTGTTTCAATGTCTCACCACTCTGATAGTAAACAATGTTTTTCTAACATCAAATCAAAATCCACCCTCTTTCAGTTTCAAACCATTGTCCCTGTCAATACATGCCCTGGTAAAAAGTCTGTTCTCATCTTTCCTATAACCCCCCTTTAAACACTGAAAGGTCACCATAAAGCCTCCTCTGACCCCTCTCTTCTTCAGGCTGAACAACCCCAAATCTCTCAGCTGGACTTCATAGGAGAGGTTCCAGATCTCTGATATTTTTTGTGGTTTTCCTCTGGACCCTCTTTTACAGGTCCACGTCTCTCTTGTGCTGGGGAACCCAGAGCTATATGCAACACTCCAGTTGAGGTCTCACAAGGGCAGAGTAGAGGGGCAGGATAATTTTCCTTGACCTACTGGACACACCACTTTTGGTGCAGCTCAGGACACCACTGGTTTTCTGGGCTGAAAGGGCACTTTACCACCACATGATCAATTTTTGTCCACCAGTAGCCTCAGATACTGGGACAGCTGCATTCAATGCATTCATCCCCCAGCCTGATTTGACACCAAGGATTGCTCTGACTCAGGTCCAAGGCCTTGAGTTGGCCTGGTCGAACCTCATTGATGTTCACACAGACACATTTCTCGAGCTTGTCATGGTTCTTCTGGATGTCTCCTCTTCCCTCCAGTAAATCAGCTGCACTGGTCAGATTGGTGTCATCTGCTCACTTGCAGACACTTGCAGTCCATTCCACTGTCTAAGTTACTGATAAAGATAGCAGAGTAAGAACCTCTGAGTGACACCACTTGCTACTGATCTTCATTTGGACACTGAGCTGTAAACTGAAACTTTGGATGCAGCCAACCAGCCATTTCCTTACCCATCAATTATTACATCCATCAAAACCTTCTCTCTCCAATTCAGCAGAAAGTACATGTATCAAAGGTCTTACAGAAGTCCAGGTAGACGACATTCACAGCCCTTCCCTTGTCCACTGATGCAGTCACTACTTCACAGAAGGCCACTAAATTAGCCAGGCAAATCTAGAACCCAGCATTTCACCTTTTTTGTTTTGGTCTGTTCTTTTTGAAAAGCTTATACACCAGGAGAAAAATATTTGACATAAAATCCTGTAACATGTTTTCCATATAATGATTCACTACTTTTTATTATGGATTTACGAGTTTGATGAAAATATGGTAAAATATATTACTTTTCAAGAAATACAAATAGAAGAACTTTGTTGCCAAAATAAAACTGCTACTTTTTTTTTTTTTTTACATGGATAAAGTTATTTGATTTTAAAACATATAAAGACACAATCTTTGTGTAAATATAAAAGAGCATGTAGGAGTTATAGACCTACACTACTTACAAACAGTGTAAATAGACAAGAAGAAAATCTGCTTAATTTCTTTCTCTTCATACTACATGAACCAAGAAGAAATTTAATTATAATTAATGAAAACTCATTTCTTACAAACAATATAATTTTATATCAATCATTCATGTTATGAGGTATGTATATTAAAACCATCCAAAACTATGCAGCAAGAAACTTTATTCCCAAAGTACTTATCTTTTACACTTATATGCTAATTTAAGAGTTCTGTGAACTGCTTATTGCTCAATTAGTGAACAATTATAACTTAAATGAGTTAAATGTTATTTTGTTTGCATGAAGAAATCTTTAATAATGATTAATAGAGTTTTAATCAAGTACAAGTTGAGAATCAAACATGCCATGACTGTAACAGAATGGCTTGAATATTCTTCCAAAAATGCAAAAGGAGTTTTCTGTTTCTAAAATGGAAAAAAAAAAAAAAAAGTCATGTTTTATATTAGAAGCCAACATTGTGAAAGAGTAGCTTACAGTTCTGAATATATTTTGAGCTTGATATGTGGCAGATAGCATTTCTGCTAAACGGACAGGGTGGAAAGAGAGGTTTTGTTATACACAGATTGATACAAGAAGAGGACTTCATTACCTAGTCTTTGCTCTAGTGTGCCCTCTCTACAAAGTCAGTTATAAAGATGTTACTAAATTTAATGTACATCTAGAAAAAGTAGCAGGAAATTACCAGTATTATTAATACCATAAAAATGATCTTTTTTTGGGTTTTGGGTCATTGCCAAGACTAAGTACAGCAAGATAAGAACATTAAAGACTGCCTTTTTATCGCTTGTCCATTTAACACCTGGATGTATTTGCAGGGTGTAGATGTGAGGGTAGGTGGGTTATTTTAGATTGCTAAAAACCTTTCATTTTTCTTGAGACACTACAGTTGGGACTTATGTCACCTAATTTAAATGCTGAAAAGTTAAACATCTAACTTAGCCGTTCTACATGTGTTTTATATTCAAAGGAGGGAAACAGGCACCCCTGCAGTACAACTTCTGTGTCCCAATGTAGACACCTTTTCCAGAGTAAGATGAAGCTCACTGCAAAGCTGTTTCTTTGACAAAATGCTTTGTTCAGAGTAAGAAATAAGAACTTCTAGATGGCTGTGCTATAACCAAATCTCCTGACTAAATTACTGTTTTATCTCATGTGGGTGACAATGCATAACAATCTAGCGAGTTGCTTGAGCTTTACAGGGTGACAATGCATTACACTATATGCTAAATTCAGCAAATACATTTTTCCTTAATGGAAGAACAGCTGCTTCTGAAGTTGATGTGGAATGAACAGAAAAGTAAATCCAGCTATCTTCCTCTCTACTGGTCCATGCAGTTGTGAGCAGAGCTAGAGGAAATACAGGAAGCCTTCCTCACCCCAACTCCTTCTTACTGTTTTTCATAGCTTCCAATACTGATTAGGCCTTGCAAAAGGATGAATGACTAAGATAATAAAAATGCTATATTTCTGTTCTATGTCAAAAGAAATAATAAGAGTAGAGATCAAATGATGAGAAATAGTTCTTATTGGCTAGACAGTATTTGCTAGACATAGTATTTGTCTTTTCTGCAAACAAATAGTTTAGTGGTTATTTCTGGTGTCCTGATTTCTCTTACTATTAAGAGCTATCAGTCAATCTTCTTCTACGAAAACATGACTTAAAATGCATGAAGATGAATCTTACTTGATTTGATTTTCTGTTTCTGCTATATGATAGAAACTGTGAAAAATTTTAAATACTACTCTGTTTCTGCTCTGAAGTGTGATTGTTTAATTTGGAATTTTACACAAAAATGGTACTTTTCCTTTAAAGAAAATACTTTTTTTTTAAAATCAAGCTATCACATTCATAAAAAAATTTCAATTCAATATTAATAGACAAAGTACATAATATCTAGTTTAGTGTACCTATGTCTTATTCAACTAAAACAATTTCCATAAATAGGGTTCTACTTACATTTGTAGTGCAGTGAGATGTGTTAAACTGGTAAAGAAAATAAATAAAAAAGCTTTCCTTTCAAGCAGGTGGAATAAAACAGTTCCAAGTGCCTCATTGAAACTAATGAACCAAAAAAAGTAATTTGCTAGATCCAAACAGAAACTAGCCTTTGGAGAAGGAAAGAGAGTAAAGTCTTATGTACAGTGTTGGCTTTTATCTACCCTGCAGTCCACTGTCTCCCAAAGCAAAAAGGCATAAGGGCAGACTGAATATACTCAGCATATGCTGCTACTGGCAAATTTCTGTCTCTGCTAATGAAAGGGGTTAAATATCATGATATTCTGGAAAATACTGTACATACGTGTTTCATTTCAATTTTAACAAAACAAATTCGGGCACATAATTTTACTGGAATGACATAATTAAAGCTGAAAATAGTTGCCTTCACGACACATATATAAAAGCAGAAAATAATCACACACTGGGGTTGAATGCTCTGGGGCAAGATGAGCATGAAATCTATGAACATGTTAATATGCTTACTATACCTCCATATATACACCATGAAAAGAGTAGTAACACTTATATTAAAAATATTGTAACCTGGCCTTCTTTGAGGGGAGCAAGAAGGTAATTCTGACAGAGTAGGCTTTACAGATCACTTGAAGAATCTTAAACATCACCCTCATAGGAATGATATGGTGCAGTTATTGAAAGAAATTGTAACCAGACAGCATGAGTTACTCTCTAAGACATATTAATTTGATGACAAATTCCAAAATAAAAATATCTTTTCAAATGGATAGCTAATATCAACATAAATTATTGATTCTATCAGTTTTATTAATAATGCTAGCAGAAAATAATGATTGGATAATGATTTTATTATGGATGACTACTGGGTTTTACATATTGGATAGATTATTCTCAGGATGATTTTTTTCTTGAAGGATGGGTAGTACCATAGTTCTTTTCTCAAAATTTTCCTTAGATATTATTGAATCAAGTTTTATATCACTTTTCATCTGTGATAGAAAATACAAATGGGGTTGTTAAAAGGTAGTACAAACCACCTGCTTGCAAAGACTGGGAGTCAGATATAAAGGAGAACTGTCTAACTGAAGTTCATTTTTCAGAGGCATATAAAGTTCTTTTATTTCACCTTATTCATATTTAATCACATGGTTAAATCTACTGGAAGAAATGAAATCTTAATTACAATAATTAGGAATTAAAAATTTGTATATTTCTCCAGTAAACTTATTAAGTGTTAGTCAACACATTGCACAAGAATATGCAATTAAAAAATGTTCTTAATTTCATTATGCTATAAAGTGAAAGACATAGGACAAACCTCTCAGTTAAATTTTGTTTCCTTGTTTTCCTTTTGACCTTATATAACCTTCTGTAATTATAGCAACAAAATTCACTGAAAATAATTTTCAAGATATTTTGTGAAATCATATCAGTGATACCATCATATTGTAACTGCTAGCACTAAACTCTTTACTATAGTCCTGTAGGTCCAGTGAATAACATCTTCTGTTTTATAACCGTAAACTAATTAATCTAATGCTATCTATAAAATATTTATTCTTCTTTTTGGAGCATTTTCAGTCAGATTCTAGCTGTTTCCAGCTCCATGTTTTTCTTCCTCCTATGCATCACTGATAACCCCTTAATACTATGTAAGTGCGGTGCAAGCCAAAAGACTGTCAGAGACCAAAAAAAAAGGCTGTGTCCTCATCCAAACTCTGATTTTGTCATACATTCCAAAATGTCAGGCTCAGGTTAGGCAAGAAGCATTACTACATCCCTTGATCCACTGCATACACTCCTGTTGATTTAGCTCAGCAAGCAGTTATCCTTTGTTTCCAGGAAAAATGCTGATGGATGGTCAGATTGTGTACTGGCACCCCTTGACTCTATTTTTGCAGAGCAGCTATCCATCCCATCAGTCCCCAGATTTTTTATACATGAGTTTTAAATGCACACACAGGACTTTGTATTTGTTGAACTTGACCAGGTTCCTGCAAGTCCAGCATTCCAATTTAATGAGATTTCTCTGAAGAGCACCACTATCCTCCAGAATATTGGTAGCACTCCCCCCACCTCAGTGCAATGTCACTCGCATATCTGCTAGGGATGGCGTTCTTCTCAAGCTTATTGATGAGGAAATTAAACATATCTGAGAACATTTCCTCACTTTCCTAAAGATCCTACTCTCTTGGGATGACTGCAGACAAAAAAATATATTGACCAGCTTTCCTACATTGAGAGTAGCAGGCCCAGACTACTTCTGCTTGATAATGTTTGCCAGCACTACTGACAGACAGTTGTTGCCAAAGATCCCCTGGACTATTTGGATCCTAATATGCTCCCCTTTTAGCAGGTGTCAAAGTGGCCAGTGTACCCCATGAGAACCATTATTTTCAACCTGCATCTTCCTCTGGTTGTTTCAAGAAGACTTGTCTGCCTACATGCTTTAATTGGGCTGTCGGTATCTGTACCCACTCTGATCCCAACTCAAAAGCTCTCAAGGCAGTTCCATTTCATAAAAGAGTTCTTGCATGTGAGGTGCTTCTTTGGGTAGACTACAACTTGTTCTGCCTTCCATAAAGAGTTTAGAAGGACTTTTTATCTGTTTAGCTCATTCCAGAAGGGCAAGCATTTGTCCCACCATGTTGCTGTAATGACTATGACATCATAATTCCATTATTATAGACAGACTTATGGTTGCCACAAGTTCCACTTCTTTTATTTGTCCCCTCTGCCTTTTTCAGTTCCTCCTCCAGTCTTCAGTTTTCCAACAGTGGTTTCCTTCAATTCCTAATTGTTATTTGTCTTCCTACTTGGCTGTTTCCTGTTTATTTTATAAATTCTACATATTTATGTGCAGACACTTCCGATCGCCCCTCAATCATCCCACTTTCTTAAGAGGAGTGAGACAACTCCCCCATTGTACCCTGGATGCTTCCCTATTATGTGCAAGCTTTGTTCCCTCATCTGTCAAAATTAGCTTCTAGAGCCTAGCACTGAAGAAAACAGGTGAAAAAATACAGTAAGAAGACCATTCAGCGCAGCTGTTCCACCGTTGGCACACAAGGAAAAAGTACTCGTGGGAAGCAAACAGAGTATACAGGATTACTTCAGGACTAGCTTTTGTGCACTCAGCATGTAATGATAAAATGCTTCAAAACGTTGCTGATACTTAGCTTTGCCCAGATTTTAAAACATACAGGATTTCTGGATAGGTTAGGGAAATATATCTAATTCTTATTGACTTGTTATCAGAAGTAACCTACAAATCTTGAACTGCATTTAGATATTTACTTCTTTCTTTAGGATTTTTAATGTTGCTTTTTTTCCCCCCACACTTCCTTGCATCTCTCAGACATACAGAAGTATCTTCTTCATACATAACAGTTCCAAAGTTTCATGAGGAGCACCCAGGGTATTTTTAATTCCATCCTTACTTGAAGATCAACTAATTGCCATCACGCTCTTTAGAAAAGCAGAATATGGAACCTACTCCTGCTAACTGTAACAAATAAGCAATCCTTCCTTCTAGCTACATGAACTATCCTTTAAATTTGGACACCTGAGAATTTAGTTTTAGAGTGCAGTAAGCCTAAGCTGCCTAAACAATGAAGCAGGAAAGACACATTCATAGGAACAATTACTACAGTCCCAAATTCTGAATGTCCAGGGTAATAACACTCTTAAGGTGCTTAAGGTTAGGTGTAATGAAGCTAAAACTCAATATTACATAATTAGCAAAATGTAAGTTTGTTTTTAAAATATCAGAGTTTAACAAAAAAATAAATAAGACAGCTGAAAACATCAGTATAATGAAGAAAAAAATCCTAAATAAACAACTAAGAAGAAAACTCATTTTATTATGTGAAAAATAGTTTAGAAATGCAAATTCTCATGTAATAGGAAAAATTTTCTGGACAAGTTTTCTATGAAGACTGAAGATCATTTTGACTGTTCTGGTGTAATGGAGCGTTATGGAGGAAGTAAATTGCATTTCACTCCTATTTCAGGACATCTTAAGGGGTCTTCATTAAGGCTAAATGATACCACTAAAGTGCTAATATTTACAGAAGTGTGTAAAGAAATCCAAGCCTCAAGGAGAGGTAAAATGTTGCAGTTTTTTCAGTGGGTAATGTTTCTATCACTAGCTGGGTATTTCTTCAGTTTACTGTTTTGTTATTCCAGCTTTATGCCAGTAAGCCCAAACTAAATTGTTAGTATAACTCTAGTTTTGAACAAAGGTTAGCTTTCACATATTTTTATAGGTTTTCTTATTCCAAACAAGTGTTACTGATTTGTTTCGTTTATTGGTGTATGAAGATTACTAACTATACTCTGAATTGTAATTTCCATTCATATACTGCATTAGAAAACACATATTTATCACATTTTATCCACTATTCATTTTATTTCAACACATAATATTAATTCTATTAATTATGTTTTTATATTCAGTTATTAATTTGATTATTATTTCAAAATTCTAAATAAGTTACTGTACTCAGGTGAATTCATATTTTTTTTAATTTTTATATGGCTGAAATAAAATATTACTGTAATTTTTGGTGTTCTGATTGTAAGACTAGCTCACAGACTTACCAAACATTTTCCCCAATAAGGTCTTCACTTTATCACTGAATCATTGGGTTTCTGTTGGACTTTATGAGTGAATAAAAAAATTCAGAGGAAGAGATATCATATTAGTCCTCTATGATGTTTGCAGGGAATAAACCACATCTTTCACAGTATTTTCGACCTTCAATATTTTCATATAGGACATCATAAGCCTTCTGTAGAAAAGCATTTTGATCATTCAGTGAAAACCTTTTCCAGAACATTTTCTCTGCTATCCAGAACTTATCAAAGAAGCAAATTGATTGAAAAATTACTAATAATAAGACTTAAAATTATGTAAAATTTTGAGCCTTTAAGCACTTTCAAAATTAATTAATCCTCACTGTAACATTATTGCTTAGTTTATTTCAGTATAATTTTTACTGTTAAAGCCAGAAGTGGAGTCTAACTTTAAATCATACAAGCAGTCAACAATAAAACCTACTTTAAAAAAAAAAAAAAAAAAAAGGAGACTTTTGATCATATGCTTTTCTACAAGGAAATGTCTGAAATCTTTATTTGTTGCACTTTCATTATCAATGAGGTGGTCCACAGAACAGATATTTTTTCAAGGTGAAATAAAGGCTTAACTTAAAATTTTTGCTTTTCCTTAGTGGTAGAATGGAACTTTAGCCTTCTTGGAATTTCATGAAGTCCAGAAGAAATACTGTAATCCCACAGAAGTCCAGGTGGTAGATTTTTTGGACAACAAAAATACTTGACTGATCGGGTCTTTCTGGGTCACAGTAGCTGCTTACAGCAAGGTTTCCCTTGTCCTACCCCATCTCTCTCTAATAGTGCTGCTGCTTCTGAAATTCATATCAAGAGGATCAGCAGCAAATGGTACATGCATTTAAAATATCTGTCTGTCAAAAAGTTGAAATGTTTTTGACCATGGTGATCTTTTTTTAATTTTTTTCTTTTTTTTTTTACAGTCTGCAGTATTTATCACCTAGACTTCTGTTTAGTGTAAGGGTATGTGGAAGGCAAGAGGAACTCCCTTGCAGTTATCTGACCAAGGACATTGTCAAACGGGATGGTACAAGGGAGGGAAAAGTCAAACACAGAGGGGCACAAACCCAACCAACAAACAAGAAACAAACCTGGTTAGTTACATGATTGATAAAGATGGAGTGTGAGAATGTTATTTTGGTAAGATCACCTGACTGAGGACCTTGATCAAAATGGGTGACCAGGGGCAAGAGGAAGACACTAAAAAAAATATACCGAGACATAGACCTACCAGATTTGTCTGGCAACAAGAGAGATAATGAGAAGAAATAAACCTTATCCATTATAATAATTAATTGACTATGAAGAAACTGCAGGAAACACTTCAAAGAGAACCAACTTGAATTTCACAACTGATAAGGATGCAGCCCTGAAGGCTCATGATGTTGGGAGGAGTCTTTAGGATTGTATCAAATCATGAGGCAACCTGCAGAGAAAGGGGGCGAGGGAGGAACCGAGAGGCAATCAGGCAGAAAGAGGTGTAAAAGGGGTCAGTCATGTATAAAACAGGACTGGTCACCATGCTTGTCTGGCTGAGCCCAGCACCTGATCACTGCAGCCTGTCCTGTCTTCTCATATCATTTTAGTAAATATCTTCTTATCTCTCTCTGCGTAATTTCACTCTCTGTCGTCTGTATTTTCTTGGTGCTAGAAGTGAGACTGTGGCTGTGGGTGCCCACGGCCTGAGGTGTCAGTAACTGAAATCAGTGAGGTTTCATCAGCAGCTACTGGAGCCAGTGGGTTCTTTAACCTCCAACCACTAAGATGAGTGAGTGTGCCCAAAGCCAGCCACTGGGGATACTGGGATGAATGAGGCAAGTAAGGGGCTCAGTATCAGCAGCTGGAGCAGGACCACAGGTCCCATGTGCCTGGTCTAATTTGCTGGCGGTGAGTGTCTGTATCTTTACCAAATTGAGTTTACTTTGGGTGTGCATGTGTATCTGCTAGCAAAGGTCAAGCTGGATCACCTGTCAAGTACGGGTGCTCAGGTCTGGGATAATGTATCAGGACAGCAGTGTCCACACTTGTATTTGGGGGACCCATGAGTGCGGGGTGCCTATGGGATGAGTATGTGTAGCTTTGTGTGTTTTTGTGCACCCCTGTGTGTCAGTCTCTGGGACACATGTTGAGCAAACAGGAAAGCAACAACCATGTCCCTAAGTCTGGGCAGAGGCCCTGGGTTCCCAGACACTGAACTGAGCTCCAGGTTCTGGGGGGGACATCACTTAACACTACATGTCTGAATCGTGATGAAAGATGGAGAGCAAACTCCGCAGGTCATGACTGTAAACATGGGCTGGAGCTTTAAAAACCAGAAACATGATGCAGACTTTTGCTGGAGATCTACGGTTTCCCTGCAGTACTCTATTAATTTCACACTTAATAAAGACTTTTTCAAACACACTATCTAAGCTAAAATTGTGTATAAGACGACATATCAAGAGTTTTCAAGGATCTGTAAGTAGTGATTACCCCTACACTACTTCTTTATATTCAGTAATGATCTTTTCCAAAGAAATGTTTCCATCATGGCTAAAGTGCTACAGCTGTCTTATTCATTGTAATGAACTACTTTAAATGAAGAGACTCGTTTGTACAAATAAAGAAGTATGTTTCAAGTGCCTCAGTAATTTGTAGATTTTCATTCTGGAATTAAATATTTCCTTTCTGTTGTACATAATTTGTGTCTCTTGAGAACCCTTGTTTCCTCATGATAGATCATACTACTGAGAATATTAAATCCCTTAAGCCACAATAATGATACTCTTCTCATAAAATGTATTTAAGAAGCACCGAAGAGTGGTGTGATAGAACATGAAAGAATAGCAATATTTCTTGTATTGCAACCAAAAGTAAAAGCAGACATTTCAGTAATGGCCCTTCTAAATTTGAGAGTCTGTGTGATATTGTTACAATTACTAAATAAAGGCTTAAACAAATTTTTATATGTCTGACAGGAAAAATATTTTAAATGTAAAAACAAGGGCAAAAAAAAAGGATATCTGCATTTTGCTTTTCTCCTGTTCCTTTTTTAAATTTTATTTTAATTTTGCTAAATTTTAATGATGCGGCTTTCAGTCAAAGGGTGAAATCCAATTTCTTCCAGTATCTTGTCTGTGTAGCTTCTATACCATGTTAAAAACAAAGGAATAAACAAAGAAGTCACCTACGTCCTACAGTCCACATTCTGCTAAATACAAATGCCCCACTCATTTTTCCTTTGGGAGAAACTAAATACAAAAAGATCTGAATGAGAAGGGCAGTTTACAGTGGTACTGAAAACTGAATGATTAATGTAACAAATGCACCTCTTATCCAAAATGCTTCAAGAACAAACAAAGCAACAGTTGTGTGTAGAAAATGCCACAAAAGTGCAAAGCAGTAGCTGTAATTTTGAGTTTAATATGGCAAGTGTTATTAATGTGTTATCTCAAAATTGACTTCACCCTTCACAGATATAGGTGGATCTCTGGCTGAAAACTGACGGCCAGGGCTCTTATTTCACAGACAAAACTACACTCAATGATTATCCAAGATACAGAGCTCATGCTGGTAAAAAGGTATAATGTTGCTACCCTTGCAGAAATATCTAGCTTGTGTGTTCTGTGAGCTATTGTAACAGGTATTACAGAGTTTAGCAAAGAACTGATAAGCAGTATCAATGTGTGAAGTGAATATTATCAGAAGCAGTCAGTGGAAATGTAAAAAAAACCCTAAATCCAAAAACACCTGAAAAAGTGCATTCACTCATTTCCTTTGGCAGCCTAAGGAATAGGATCTTGAACTTGTTTATTGTTGATTCTGTCTCTTTTGACTTAATCTGTTAAAATTTAAGCACAGTCCTATTATAGTATTATGTGTCTGTGAAGAAGATTGAGACGTCGTAAAAAGGTGGAATTGGAAGAGGAAAGGAACCAGAGAAAATGTGACATTGCTTCTTGAAGAGATGTGAAGTTGACTTTCTTCCTTACTGTTAATGAGCAGATATTTGACCCTCCAAAAAGACCAACCTGGTTGTCACAGTTTTTTATGCCTGTTGGAAGCCTCGGGAAAGAGAACAGGGCAGACTGACCATGGAGAGTGAACTACCCTTTACATCCTGGCTGCAATCACTCCAACTAAGTTTTAAGTTGGGAGGAAAAACTGAAGAAATCTAGTACTCCTCAGTGACATATGCCATGGGAATAAAAGACTTCAGTACCAAGCTTCACAAAAATGTCAGAGATTAATTAAAATAAAATATTTTATTTCATGTATAAAATATGTAATCCCAACTAATTGGTAACAGTGGAATTTTTTTGTGTGTCTTTATTACAGTGGAAAGAAATAGCTTCTATCTAATGTAAAAGATATATATATATTTTATATTTCTATGTCTTTACAAATACAAAAAATAAATGGATATGGCTGATTCAATTTTTATAGAACTTATGGGAAATAGCTATTCTGTCACAAAATCATATACTTTCCATTAAGAGCATCCTAATAAATTCTATCCGCAATTATTTTCAGTGTTATTATAATAAAATTAACTTTGTTCATATTTGTAAACTGCCTTCAATGATCTTTTTCATGACATTAGTCTGAACTTGGATAAATTTGACAGCTTGATCAGTCAATATGTTTCCAAAGCTGTGATGAGTTTCTAAGCAATTATATAACAATAATATATTTTACATTCTTTTCAGCAAATTTATTAACATTCCGTGATGCCTTTAGATGCTAAATATGTTTAGGGACCTATCCATGAAATGTTTAGCTTTAAAGAGTAGTGTGAATGGTGTCAAAATGAAACACAGATATTACATAATTATATCCCAATGCTGTATTGTATGGTATTTAGTTTTTCACAATTTATAAAATTGCTTTGGAGTTAATAACACTAGGTAAAGAAAGAAAGAAAAGTTTAATAACTATGACTAAAATACTAAAGAGTGTCCAATACTTGGATGCTAACATAAGTGTAATTGAAAAAGAGAATATGATGTAGACTTAAATTTATAAAGAGGTATAATTCTTTCTGTGGATGAAATTTGGAAACTCATTTTTGAAACTTGAATGTGAATTAGTATTGTAGTTGCAATTCTCCTTAATTTAATTATAAAATTTGTCAAAGTGCTTTTCTATGTCTCAGAAAATATACAAGAGTAACAAAGTCTTTTGAACTTTGAACTTTATTACCCCTAGTATCATCAAAACCAGTTATGTTTTACCATCAGAATGTAACTTCAATGACGTTCTTGTTTTATTCTTATTCTTTGTCACATACTACTAGGAGCTTTAATGCTATGCTTAAAAAAAATGTTGCAAAAAGGTTAAAACAAAAATTTAAAATATAAATTACAATGAGGTGCTAAAACCACTTTTTATATTTATTATGAAAAATTCTTTAATTAAAAGCCAGATTTTAATTTTAATTAAAAGCCTTACTTAATTTAAAGCCAGATTTACTCCTTCCTGAAATATCTCTTGTCTCAGAATAGAGAGGGTTGCATTATTGCACACTAGCCATTTGTTTTATTTACTGTTAAATCTGTATGCCCTTGATTCCAGAGAACACAACCACTGTTTGAAGCTAGAATTAGTAATTTACTCCCAAGCTTTTTTATCATGTTCTGCTGTATTAATTAAGCAAGACAAAGAATTTATATTTGAGGTGGTAATGATATATAACAGTAGAAAAATAATTAGAATATTCTGAAAGAATGCCAGAGAAGGAAATAAATATTTATTAACTGGTCTAATTTGTCTTGAGCCTTTACTTGAAACTAGAATGTTTTCAAGTTTCAGAAACTTAAACTTCTTTCTAAAAAAAAAACCCCAAACTAATCAGGGATCAAGAAAATAACAGAATTACAGAATCACAGAATGGCTGAGCTTGGAAAGAAGCTTCGAAGGTCATCTGGTCCAACCTCCCTGTTCAAACACAGGCACCTAGAACAGGCTACCCAAGGCCAAGTCCAGACAAGTGTTGAATATCACAGAAGGAAGATTCCACAGACTTCCTGGGCAACTTGTGCCAGTCAGAAGTGTTTTCTGATGTTCAGAAGGAGCCTCCTGTGTTTCATTTTGTTCCCATTGCTTCTGGTGCTGTCATGGGGCACCGCTGGCAGCAAATTACACTGAACAGTCCCAGATCTCTCAGCCTTTCCTCATGTGTGATATTTCCCAATTCTTAATTACGTATGTGGACTCGCCATTATGTCCGTATGTCCTTTGTATTGGAGAGTCCCGAACTGGACAAAAGAATCCAGGTGTCCACTCACCACTGCTGAGTAAAGTGGGAAAGGATCAAGTCTCTCAGTGTGTTGTCAACACTCCTAAAGCAGCAGAGGATAGCATTGGCCTTCTTTGCAGCAGGAGCACGTTGCTGGCTCACGTTCAGCTTGGTGTCTAGCAGGAGCCCCAGATCCTTTTCTGCAAAGCTGGTTTCCAGTAGATCATCCCCCAACCTATACTGGTGCCTGCCATTATTCCTCTACAAGTGAAGAACTTTGCACTTCCCCTTGTTGAACTGCACAGTGTTCCTTTCAGGCCTTTTCTCCAGACTGTCAGAGAACCCTCCAGAGGCACCAGCCTCAGACTTATCGTTTGCTCCTCCAGGTTTGCTGCCATCTGCAAACTCTGTCCTAACACCTGGGTCATTAATCAAGATGTTAAATACAACTGGACCCAATACTGATCCCTGGATTACACTGGTAGCCTCCAACTAGACCTCTGGTCCCTTCTGTTCAGACGGTTTTCAATCCAGCGCATTCTCCAGCCTGTACTTCATCAGCTCCTCTGATGGGATCTTATGGGGGATGGTTAAAAGCCTTAGCAAAGTTAGATAGACAGTAACCACTCTTCCCTACCGTGCCAGTTGTTTCAGCATATTACGTTTATCAAGCGTGGCTTACCCTTTTTGTCCTTTATAATTAAACTGATAACAATGTCATGAAACACTGACAGCATACACCAATGTTATACGAATATTTTGTACGGTACTCTGACACAATGATCATTCTTTCTGTTTACCTGCTCTTCCATCTGCACATCTAACATCATATCTTACCTATATTACAACTATGCAGGTTTCTTGACCCCTCTTGTTTGCACCAACTTGGAATATTTTCAACAACTGCTTGTGTAACCCATTTCTCAAAAGAATAGCAAACATATTTTCAATATATAAGTTTATTTTTGCATCCCTTTCACTTATACCCACTGCAGAAAATCCTTTCAATCTTGTAATTAGATTGATGGGTGCTTTCTCTCAAAAATGGCCTTTTTTCTTCAAATCATTTACTGTAACTCAAGATATAACATTAAGATAGGTACTTGCGTGCAGCTCAGAAGAAGCAACATGGACCCCTGTGAGGAATAAAGATTCCATCCTGCTGATACATCCATGTGTTTCAGTAATTCCAAGCCATATTTATTCTCTAATGTGCCTATCTTACAGAGCAATGCTTTGTGTGTGTGTGTGAAGTCTTTTGACTAGAGACTCTCCCTTTTGCCTGTTTTACATACTAGCTCTGTTTCCTGTAAATACAGATATCCACAGGTAAGATATTGATAATATATAGGATTTCTTCAGTTATTTGGCATTTGTAAGCTTCTCTTCCCAATTTTCAGGTTTACTTTTAATTCACCTTCTTCCTGTGAGTCTGATGACTGCTAACCCAGTTCATTAGGACATCACCTAGTTTTACCTTGAAAAATGTCTCATCTGCTTTTGTTTTTCAACCTGGCAAATCCAATTTGCTTCTTGTTTGTTTCAAAACCTTTAGAAGGCTCATTGCTTATTTTAATCAGATCTTTTCTACAGCCCAGTTTTGGCAAAGTGAGAACACACTCTCTATAATGCCATTTTTGACTTAATTTCCTCAGACGCTGCTAAAAATTATTCTCCCTTTTAAATTCTTTATATTTTAAAGTAACAGTTTTCAGATTTTCTATTCTAACTATCAACTTCAAACTTCATCAGGACAGGTTTGTTAATAGTATTTCTTCACTTCACTTTAAGCATTTAAACAAGTCTGGTCTATAAATACAGATATTTTTCAAAACTGCTCTTTTGCTCCTTGCTCTTTTTAGGACTTCTGCTTCCTATTACAGAAAGACAAAAATTCATTCTGGAAATTGCAGTGACATTTCCAGAATTCTACATGCATAGTTTTATGTCCTTGCTTTCACTCAGTATCCTTGTCTAATTTTGTGTTTCTAGATGTCGTCCTTAGTTTCTTTCTGCCCTCCTAATCATATCTGACATTTATATGATAACTTTTGAGAATCTGAACTACAAAAACTACCACTGAACTAAAAAGACATGTAGCAAACAGTGTCTATATGGTATTTCTGTCAGAGAAATGACAGAGGGTGACTAATAACTGTTCTGTATAAAAAGACTCTAGGGCCTACTTCATGAATAAGCCATGTTAACGTCAACTTAGTAATTAAAATTGTTTTACAGGATAGGCAGTTTCATATTTGAGCCTCAGAGAATATGAAGATACTTCATCAAAATGCACTGACTCCTAAGATAGATGATGGGTGGTTCTTCCTTGCTAAGGTTTTCCCTTCCACCTGGATCAGACATAACATCTGTATCTAGAAAAAATCAGCCACTTCTCACTCTTTTTGTTCCTTCCTTCTCTCTCTCTCTGGAATTTTATTCTCTTTCTCTTCCTCTTATGGCTATCCTACTTCTGTTTCTCACTCTCTACCCTACCATCAAGCGATACTAAAATATTCTTCAGAAGTTCAGATTTTCATGTATATTGTTCCAGGTGATATAACAACTTAAATATCAAGACATCACTTTTTTTTTGTTTTACATAGGAACATATATTTTAAATCCTTTTTTAATTATTTCCCCATGGTAAATATTAAGAAAGAGGGGTTATCTGACAATAGCCAGTAAAACACAATTTTAAATTCACAGACTGCTAGTGGAAATGCAACAGTTTCTGAGAGAAGAAGGAAACAAAGAAGTAAGCATATTGTTTGTCAAAATAAACAATGCCTGATTTCCTCCTTTCTGTGTCACAATTTGAGGAACACAGAAAAGGACAGTGTTGTTTTCCTCTGAATTTGTTGTAAACGATCAGCTGGAACGATCTGTCTTTATAAATCATGTAAGTAGGGTACATCAGTGGTGCAGAACAACTCTATTTTCAAAATAAAGCATTCCAGAAATAAAGAAGAAATAAAAACAAAAGAAAAAATAGTTCAAAAATAGGATTTAAAGCCACAAATGTGGAATGCAGTGTTAAGCTCTAGAGGAACATAGGTTTTCAAGACTTTCTAATGCTCTGACTATATGAACCGAAAGGGACAGTGTACTGAAAGAGAATGTGATCAGTCAATGGCAAGAGATATTGAGGATCTTAGTACAAGCTCTGCTATTATCATGCAAGTTTTCAAAACAAAGAAGGAACTGAAGGAATATAAACAACAGAACAGATTCCTCTACTTTTGCATTTGATCTTGCTTTGTCTGCCACATTTCTTGATAGAGATATTCACCTCCTAAATCTCCAAAGAGCTGCTCCTGTGTGTAGCAGTTGAACAACAGTTGGCAGTGACAGTGAAGGTAACTCACACAATGATCAGCTGGTGG
This sequence comes from Dicrurus megarhynchus, assembly GCA_013399195.1. NCBI lineage: Eukaryota > Metazoa > Chordata > Aves > Passeriformes > Dicruridae > Dicrurus > Dicrurus megarhynchus. The sequence goes on from VXAD01004214.1 coordinate 160,911, forward strand.
CTGGGTAGTTTAGACCTTCACATAGCTAATTTTTGACTGCCCCCTTAAAAGTTAATCACCAGCTGAAAACTCAAGTTCTCATTTACTCATCCTTGCAAGGTAGTTGTGGATATTAGTAACCAATGACAGGCCTTGCCATTTTCAAATTAAAACAGGGCTGTGGGAACTTGGAAGGTATGGTGTCTGGGGTTAGACTAGCCACAGAAGAACATTAGGAGAAATAACTCACATCTTGATTGGAATGGATGAAGAAAGTAGAATGACACTGTAAAGAAATAGCAGACAGAAAGCAATGTATTCTAGTGAGGTACATTGGAAAATAAGAGTTTGATGAGAGGACTATGGGTTTGAAAGTCTAAGGAACAGAGAAGAAAGAGGTAGTATACAGTAAAAGTAAAAGAATCGATTTAGGAAAAGAGAGGAGATAGACAGAGAAAGTATGTGGCTTGCTGTTCCTAGATTACGATTTTTAGCAACACATGCAATTGTTTGTGCTTCTCATAATCAGAAGAATATACTATCCTGAAATACCATAGCTCCCAAAAACCTTGAAGAAACAAATATCCTAAGACCCAAGTGTATCAACTAACTTGGCATGCATGTAGGTTTTTCCTAAATTCTTTGGGAATCAAGTACGTGTAATTCGACTTAACGATAAAATAAATAATATTCTGCAATTGTGCATCTTGAGGTAAGAATAAAAGAAATTATTTTGGTATTTTTTTTCAAGAGCTTAGAATGAAAGGCATTTGTTACTTCTTTGGGGGCTAGAACACCAGTACAAAGGATTGCAGTAGAAGAAAGGGCATTCTATCAAGGAGTTTTTCTTTTTATGACGAAATCCATTCATTTCTAATCACTAGGTTTTCTGTTAGGGTATGCTATACTAAATGTTCTCTGTATATAAACAATGCTTTCCTTGCAAAAGAAAAAAGTGAAGTTCCTACTGGTGTTTCTTAGAAAAACTGTGGGTCAGGAAAGGATTCATCTTCCATCTTCAACGCTTAGCTAACAAATAATCCTCATTTTCAACTAAGAGTTACTCATTATTCAAGAGTTTTCAAAGTCAAACTATTCTTTTCAAAACCACCAAACTACAGGCTTAAAATTTCAATTATGGTTTCCTATTGGTCAATTTTTTATCATAATTAGTGTACTTGCATAAATTTTCACAAGCAAAATGATTATTTTAAGTACAGTTTTGTTCTGAATTTATTAAGAAGGTTTGCACTGAAAAATTTTCATAATGGCTAGTTTTATAACCTTTTTATTATTTTTTACACCATGGGAAAAAAAGGATTTTATGACCAAAACTCAAGCCATATGAAATACAAATAGGAAAAACTACTTGAGTTTAACAATGCACATTGCTTTGGTATGCATAGCTATTGAAGCACCATCTCAGAATAGTATTAATTATTATTCCTTTAGAAATTCTTTGATTCTTGGCCAGAAAGATATTTTAGGTCTATTTTACTTTTTTTTGTCTGATTCCCTTCTTTCTTCCCCCAAGGGTGCCTGTAACTTACCTTTTCTGCTTCACACAGAGATAGTATAAATTGTAGTTGTATTTTTTGTTGTTTGATATTATCAGGTCATTGTTTGTTCCTAATTAACTGAACATTCCGATATTATCTTTGCTAGGAGAAAATTAAAATAAGGATAAAGTTCTTTATATTTGCCTTGATTTTAATACATAAAAAACCCAAATAGATAGCAAGCAAGAAAAAACCAACATGAAATGCTATATTTACAGAAAAAGTGTATCTAAAAATCAATATATTTCTTCATCTTGCTACAGTCAAAACTGCATTTCACAGCATCTACTTGACCTTAGAAATTGAAATAATCTTAGATTATAGCTAATTCACTTGTTTTGTCTAAGATATTGGCAAACTTAACAAATGAGATAGCCTGATAATTACTGCTGGAGCTGGGATTTATGTTTGACTTCTCAGTCATTGATCATTACTTCAAAGAATGATTCATGGACTCTGCCTGTAGAATGTAATTCCTCAAGGGAAAGTTCTAGGCTGGGACAGAGTTCACTGAACAATCTAATGCATCTTAAAATGTTTGTCAAGCAGGAGAAACTTTAGCTTTTCAAGTCCTTGATCTGCAAGTTCTTGACACTGCCAAACCTGATCACATATTCTTGTGAGGGTTAATATTGTAAATAAAAGGGTGTTCTTTAGCCCTTTTTTTCTGTTTTGGTGTGAGGAGAAAAGAAGGAAATTGTTCATTTCCCACATTTGTTATCACAGTTTAAAAATCTACCTCAGTTCAAAATTTATTAATTGTTGGATAACTCTTTTAGGAATCTACTCTTTTTACTCAGGAAGTATGGCTGGCATTAAAAGACTATCCTAGCATTAAAAAATCCCACAAAAGAGACACAAGCAGAGGTCCCTTGCTTACAGTAATTGAAAAAGCAGCTCACTTTGGCAGAAACAAGGTCCTCACCATTATCAAGACACTGATAGCATGATTAAGTTTGTATTACTTTCCATACTAGTACCTGCATAGGAATGTGATTAGTAGGTAAAGATAATACTTTACTTCAGTTATCAGATGTATGAAAAATGAGAGTGCTGGAGTATTAGTTTGAAAACAAACCAGTTGGAGATCACAAGTCAGAATTATAATTTAACAGGAAAATTAAAATAAATGCAATAGTGCAAGAACACTAACAGAGTCAGGATACAACCTGACACCCTGTTAGTCAGGGTGGTGGTAGCAGCCCAGATGAAGTGGTTCTGTTGAAGCAGTGATCCTGTAGAAGGGTCTGATCTTCCTCTGAAGGTCCAGTGGTAGCTCTTGTCCTCTGGGAATCCAGTTGGTAACGGCTGACTGTGGTGTTCCAAACCTCAGATTATATCCAGGTAGGAATGCTTGGTTCCTCCCCCTGGGTGGAGCATCTCACAATGGGATGATGTAATTTTACGAGTCATGCAGTGAGGCTGGATGGCCCATTAACAGAAGGTATCACTCCTGAGGGAGTTACCAGGGATGTGTCATGGAAAAGATAAAGAACACTGCCCCACCTGGTTTTAACAGATGGTGATAGAATACATACTTTTGGTTACATCTTACATTGTAACCTAAGACAGTTGGAATTATTGTATTAATAATGTATGATTAAGATAAGCATAAATCAAATAAATGATAGATTTTAAGACATGGCAAAATGCATGACAAAAAGTTTTGAGTTCCAGCAAATGTGAAAAAAGTACCTCCAAAATACGTAAGATTCAGAATTCGAATGCTGATGAAAACTGAAGTATCAAGTCTTTAAAAAACAAATAGACCAATGATAAAATTACAAAAAAGCATAATGAAAAGGTAATTAGCACCGGTAACATTTCAAGTAAAATCATGAGCTGACCTCTTCTCTCTGATGAATAGTGACAGGACCTGAAGAAATGGCCTGAAGCTGTGTCAGGGGAGGTTTAGGTTGGATATTAGGAAAACGTTCTTCACCATGTTCCAATGCCCACCGAGGGTGGTTGGGCACTGGAACAAGCTCCCCAGGGAACTGGTCAAAGCACCAAGGCTGAAGTAAATTCAGTTACTTTATTGTATTAACTATCTACTTAGTGAAATAATAGATTTTTAAAAAATTGATAGCTTAGATATTCTGCTTGCTGATCAAAATGGATAATACAGTCCATTGATGACAGCCACGTAGGCTAATCAAATATATGACACCAAACACTTATTAACACAGTTGCCACCATTATTTGGTATTAGTACAAAATAAAAAAAAAACAGAGAAAAAATCACATTGCTTCAAAGCACATGAAATACTATAGCTTGTACCTGAATTACAAGTCTTACCTTTACTGAAAGGTGTTGGCAACTTCCCTGACCTTTACATCTTGTATTTTTGGCTATCTAGGTGTTCAATATTAATCAAAGTGTAGAGAATATAAGCGGGGGTCATATCTATTTTTGGGGCACTCACTTTGAAATTAGAAAAAGGACAGTCAAAATCTCTGAAGATTAATAGAGTTTGAAGAAATTTTTCTGCAAAATACTTTCTAGACTATAAGCATCACTTCAGCCTATAAATATAAATGAAGCCCTGCTATGACTGTCAGTGGTGAAAATTTTAGCCCATTACAATGATTCACATAGAAATACTGACCTTCCTCTCATTTTTACAGTCCTTTTCATATTGAAGTTTATGGTTTGGACTGAAATAAAATCAGAACATCACAGAACATAAAAATGTTGCTAACTTATATATATTTAAAGTAATCAAACAAATGCTGACAACAGTTAAAAAACAGTATTGATTATTTGCAGATGTTTCATTGCCCAAGAAAAGTTTTCTATGTGACGCTGTTTAAATAAAATAAAATGCAACAAAAGTACTTTTCTTGCAATAGTTTTCATGGCAGTTATTTATCTACTTTTTCTTAGCAAATTGTGTTTTCAAAATTAACATCTTATGTTAATAGTTGCTGAAAAAAATGAGTTTTGGGTTTCTTTAAGAATTGTGCTGGTGAATTACTATCTTGCTGGGAATCTTGTAAGTTGTAGTAAATCATATGATGCTCTAAGACTTGATATGGTACCTTTACATTCTGTTGTAGTCCTTTCTTTTGAATTTAGTCTGGCAAATTTGTGCTGAAATTCAATAGTGTTCCTGAGATCACCATACTGATTCACTTGGAGGGTTGTTTAATTACAAATTCCACAAGGCAGGAGACAATAATTTTTAGTACTACTTGTCTTTCAAGGAGACAAAATTTTCTTTTGACTTATAACCTTTCCAAATTTTCTCATTTCATTACCTACAGTTTGCATTTTACTCGTAAATGTAAAGCTGAAATGTCAGCTGGTCTTGAAGTAATCATATTCAACTATTTGTTTCTATTCTCATGTCCTGAAAAATATATAGTGACTAAATATGGGACATTTTTGGTAGATATTTCATATATGAAAATCCTTACTGGCAAAAGAAATATAACAAAAAAAAATTAAAGAGGAAGAAGCATAAGCACATAAATTGTTTTAATGATCCATAGTATTGGTGGAACAATAGGTAGGATGCAGCTGTTTTCTATAATAAATCTAATTAAGTGGAACCTACTGCTTTCTTTTGGATCAGTGGATCAACTGAAAATACCATTTTCATAGTCAGAAAAGTTATCATGCATTTATCTATGTAAGTACTGTGGCATGTATCTCTGTTTATGAGTCTATAGACCTATCTATCTCTCACCACTGCTGGTGGTCTGATGAAGCTGGAGAGGGGAGGAAAATTCTAGGGGCCAAAATTTGGTAAATTGTTATGTCTGTCTGTATGAACTTTGGGTACAATAAATAGGGATTTAATAGAGGTAAAACAAGAATATCGGTATTTCATTAGACTTAGACTACTACAACTGTTGGGAAAATGTGTCAGAATAAGAAGAGAATTTACATCCTATTGAATTGATAATGGAAAAAAAAGAAAAAAAAAAAAGCACAACAACTCAAACCAAACTCCCAAACTTGAGATATTGCACTAACATGGAAAAAAATACATTATTTGCTCAGAGCAGCTAATTTTTCAAATGCAGCTGAAGTCCACGTTAATGGATTTTGGAATGAAACCAACCTCTTAGAGTCTGGATTAAAGGTTTGAAGGCTTGTCAATGGTTTCTTTATGGAAATATAAAGGATTAAAACTCAAATAATTTCTTTGTTCTGCAAAGGTTTTGCTCAAAATCTCACTATATTTGAATTATAACTTCCAGACCCTGGGTTGATACAATTTACAGAAGGGGATTTACCATTTACAACCATACATATATAACAACCTTTTAAAATACGTACAAGAACTAGAAGAAATATTTTAAGAAATTGACAGCATTTATATTAATGAAGAAATGAATGTTGAGTACTTACATGCTTTTTAAGCAAAATTCAAATTCCTTTCCCAGAATTTTTAATAGGGTTTTTTTTTCTGAAAACATCAATGATATTGCATATTTTTGTCCTTTAATATGGATAACAAAAGATTTGATAAGTGTCCTCAAAGGAAAGTACAGACATATTTTTTACACAGAACATTTAGTCATGATCTAATGTCCTTTATGTTATTTCCATTATTGTAAAGGTGGATAATAAGAACTACATTTTACCTCTAAGTTGTACTATTTCCCTTCTGGCCCACAGTATGAAATAGATTGTGTAATAATGCTTCCAGACTGACTTCTATTATAATGACTTCTAGATCCATTAAGTTAGGATAAGAAGGATTCCCTTTGAGCTAATCATTTAAGTCATTACAAAATGCTGTGTTGAGAACAGAGTTACAAGGGGATGAGCTGGTCAAGCTACTAAGCCATCTTTCTATTACCTCCACTGAAACATCAGACAGCATTTATTTAACTGTTTGTTACAAGTTTACTTGTCCTTGTATTGGTATTTCTAGAATGGAATTTGCATGTCCATGCACACCTATGCACACAAATATGTGTGTGTGTGTGTATGTATACATATATTTTCACATAACACATATATATGGAAACAGAACTCCTTGAATTCAGGGAAAACAATGACCATCAAATTCACTAATGATGAATAATCATGCTTTTTATGATGCATAATATAAGATGATTTTCATATGAAAAATGCCATGAGAAATCTAATGAATTATGACACTATGAACTGCTTATATATTCAGCAAAATAATGTTGTGTTTCCTGTTGAGAGTCACAGAAATGGGGTATGAGATGAGTCGTTTCATCTAACTATGCTCATGTTATATATCAGTGCGTTTCACACATTCTGAGGCTGTTATCCTTGTGGTTTAGATGTCAGCATATGCCCTTAATCATGGATACATACATCTGTGGCCCAGTTAGAGAGTCATTGTAAAGCCACTTAAATGAGATTCTGGTAACTCACTTTTCACCAGAAGCACTCTTTCATTTTTATGGTTCACACATCTGGAATCATGATAGCACACAGGCCAAATTCAATAGATAATTATAATTTTCATGTTGTTTTCTTTTTATAGTAGCCTAATCTTCAAGCTTTCAGAGCAATTTCAGTCCACACTCCAAGCCTTCAAAACAACAAACAAAATCCAAAACTCTATTAAAAAATATACTGCTGGAATTAACTGGATTTTTTGCTGAAGCCATTTTCCAATGTTTTGAATGGCACATATCTGCAACATTGGGATGTTTTCCAGCCAAGTAGTAATGCTGTTATTTATATGCATCTGTATTTAATTATTCTTACTGATTTTCATCCTTGCAAAAATAACCTCTCCAAACTAACAAAGAAAATGAAGTTTAGAGTGTCCTTAACTAAGAAGATACTGGATACATTTCAGTTTAATAATTGCAAAGTCTTTTTATGCTTATAAAATCAGCTTATCCTCTGAAATCTTCATTAAGAAAATAAAACTAGGGATGTTGGTTTGAAGTTTTCTCTTAACAACATCTCAGAGGCACTGAAATCAGTGGTGAAGCTCTTGATAACTTTAACAGTTCTTCAATGGATTTTTCAATTTTAAGCTTTTACCCTTTCTTTTCCCATCACAGAAAGACTTTTGCAATGCTAGAAAAATTCTGTCTTTTTATCTTTTTTTTTTAACTTGATCAGACAAAACCATCCACTGTCCGGACCTGTGGGTGTATAGAGGTGAAGTATAATCTTGACTGGAGTTTTGGAAGATTTCAGACAGTTGGTAGATCCAGTACATGGAGGAAAAAGAATGCTTGTAGTGATAAATATTTGAGCTTTCTCAAAATATATTTTTTTAATTTTCTCTAATATCAACAAGCTATCACTGTAGTAGTGTATTTTCTTATTGATTCTAGTACATCACTTTCTAAATGTTTCACTGATTCTGCAGATTGCAGAATGTAATATATTTTCAGCTAGACAGTTAGTATTACAGTCTTCTTTTAGTTTTCAAATAAAAATGGACTGGTTTCCAGAATTATTGGTTTTCTCTTTCCTTTCTAGCAAAATAGCCTGAAAAATACTGACATAAAATGTAAAGCTTACAGATACATCACAGTATGAGAGATGTCCTATAGCAAGTCAGAACTTCTGTCATATGTGAAGATCAGAGCTGGATCAGTTCTGCCTAACACATAACTCTCATTTTCACCTACAGGTTTTTGCTTACTACATTGGCCCTCCTAACTTTCCCTAGTGGAAATAGATTAGTGGAATGTGGTTAGGATCCTTGAGTATCCTTTGGGGTACTGGCTGTCCTGTATCAAGCCTAAGCAGAGATCATAGAATTACAGAATAATTTATGTTGGAAAAGATTTTTAAGACCATCAAGTAGAAACACCACTAAACCATATCCCCAGGTGCCATATCCCACTTCCCTGGGCAGCCTTTTCCAATGCCTGACCACTGTTACAGTAAGAAATTTTTCCTAATATTTAATCTAAACCTTCCCCTGGAGCAAGCTGAGGCTATTTCCTTAGGATGCCACTGGCTGCCTTGGCCATCTGCTGAAACTCTTTGTTACAGGTTGCAGCTATCATTTAATCCTGGTGATATGAACAGTTAGCAGAAAACACTGGCAAATGGCTGGTTTTAAAGTTGCAAGAACTTGTGAAGATTTGGTGGTTCTTCTGTAAGTGTGAAGTGGTAATTTCCTTTGAAGGGTTAAAGGCAGAGAGCTTGAAGAGATTTCATTTCACCTGGCTTAGATGTCCCTGATGCAGGCATCTGCTTCTTAGCTGGTTGCCCTACCCATCAAGAATAGTTGACAGAAAAAAGTAGTTAATCACACTGAAAGTAGGATTCATCTGATTCACTTTATGTCTCTTCCTTCTTCCTGATAAAATGATTTATACTACAAAACTGCTCTTCCCTCCTCCCAGAGGTTGAGCTGTCAGTGTTCCAAGGCCAAGTTTTGATAGAGAAAGTCTGCTGAGTAGAGCCATGCAAGAAATAAAAAATTGCAGACAGAAGCAAGATTGCTGGTGTAAGGACAATCTGCAGCACAATGACTCCAGAAAACAAAACAACACAATGAAACACAACATCTTCCAAAAAAACCCCAAACAAATCCAAACCAAAAATAAACTGAAACAACAACAACAAACCCCCAACCAACAAAACAAAATCAACAAAACCCCACAGGTGGATGTAAGGAGATAAACAGGAAGTCTCAAAATGGCAATTTAGGCACACTAAAAATCAGGCTTATGCAGGGGCAGCAAAAGCTGAATCTGGTGACAGCTGCTCAATAAAGACTTTTTGGACACAGAGTCCAATATCATTCAACCTAGCAGTTTATTTGTTCTAACCATTTACTGGCTTTGTCTTTTAAAACTGTGTCATTTGGAGTCCCTTAAAACACATAAAAGTTGTTCAACATACTGACAGAGAAAGTAGTGAGATTCCTAGGTGGTTATTATAGACTCCTATCTACCTTGTCCAGGAAGATTTCCAGGAAAGCTATGAGGGCAAAGAAAATAATAAAACCACACAGAAGTACAAACCAGAAAATATTCAGGAGTAAGTAGTACATTAGTATGTAAGAAGGATTCAAGAGGGATCCCTTCTAAGTATGGCAAAATATTTGAATTCATTACAAAAAAAAAAAAAGCCTTCAACACTGGTGATATATAGGATAACTTATACAAATGTGGTGATGCAAAATCCAGTGAGGAGGTTAACCTCAGTGATCTCAATTGCTTATGTAAGAGAGAACCACGAATCATAGAATCATGAATCATAGAACTATTTGGGTTCAAAGGGACATTAAAGATCATTTGGTTCCAACACCCCTGCCATAGGCAGGCACTGATGCTACCTATTAGATCAGGTTGTCCAGGGCCCCATCCAACCTGACCTAAAATAGAGACCAGATATTTCTTCATTATAGAATTCTGACAAAATTGCTACATGAACACATACTGAACTATGTTCAGTAATTCAGATAAACAGAAAATGCAGTAGCTGCATAATAAAAAGATCAAAATATGAGAGAAGTTGTGAATGAATTGTGAATGAAATAGCTAAATTTGGAAAGAAAAGTTACTTCAAGAAATTGAAGTTAATGAATTAAATAGCAGATAAAAAGTAGAGAGGATATATCAAAGTAACAAATTAACCTCCTATATTTCTTTGTTAAGAAAACTTCTAATTTTTTTTTCTTCAGACAAAGGCAATGCTTTATCTAAACTACTTTATCTGGACTTCAGTAGAGCAGTTGATATATTGCCAGGGGAGGTGTTATTAATTAAGATGAAGAAGATTGAGATTAATGTAAGAATAGATGAACCATTCAGTCTGCACTGAAAAGGAAACGGCTGGTAAGGAATTATGCTATTAGAAGGGTTCTACAAGTCTTATATGTGAATTTGATTTTGCTTTAAATTTAGTTCATATTTTATTTAGTGCCCTGGGCACAAAAGAATTGAGAATATGCTGATGACAAAACACTGGGATGCACCAATAAAAGGAAATACAAACAGGGTCAGCTAAAGGACAACAGTAATACAGCTCTGTTAAAAGCCATATATGCTGTAAAAATCAGGTACTTGGGAGCTAACAGTAAAACATTTTGTAGCAAGGTGAGAGCTCTTCAGACAAAAATATGGAAGGTGGAAGAGAATCTGGATATTAGTAGATCACAGAACATTACAATCTTTCATGCCATAAATTTCTTACAGACATGAAAAAATATGGTTTTTTCCCTTAGAAACATTGCTTTCTAGTCTGATCACCTCTGTTCAGGCAAGGTACTTTCAAAACTGGAAAGTACAGAGAAATTCCACTTCTGATTAATTGAGGAATTAAACTGGTTTATATTTAAAGATTAAATTTGGCCTAGCAAATTAAATACTATAGACAGTATGTTTATATGTTTATACAGTACAAATAGAGACTTCTTTATATTCTAAGTATTGGAGGTTTTTATTACATTTTTCTTTATTGCATATTGCCTCACTAGTTTGCACAATCCCACAACATCCTTCAGAATCCCATACCCATAGGATTGCACGTTCATCTGTTGCAAAGTGCAGATTTGCCTGCATTTTCTTGATAGCCCATCAATTAGTGGGATTGAGGAGGTTGGTTACTGGTTATATTTTGTTTATGCTAACAGGTCAGGGTTTATGCCTCTGTGTGTTTCTTTCCCTTTTCTTATCTTGCCAATTTATGATATAATTTTTTGCACACCCTAATTTGTGCCACTGACTAGGTTTGTTCTAATCAAGACCTCCCTTATTACGTGTTGGCAAGGTACGGTTAAAGGAGCAGACACTCTCCTACCCCATACCTTTACTTCTGCAATAATCAGATTTAGCATTTCTAGGATTGGATTAATCTCATCTAGCTATACTGGCTACAGTGTAAATAACTGCATTTGACCAAGGCTCATCTTTGTAGTCGATGTGGAGAAATCAGTAAATATTACTGCAAATATTCTCTTCCATTGCCAACATCTCCTTCCAGCTGAACTGGGTTGTACTCACACATACACACAGCTCAGATACAGTTGCAATTCAGCTGTCTAAATTTAGATGGGATGCATCAATCTTTCATGAAGAAACAATAATATTACTTTTTACATGCCGCAAAAGTGTCCTGCACAGGGCCAGGAGTTTGACTCAATGATTCTGCTGAGTCCTTTCCAATTCAGCATGTTCTGGAATTCTATGATAGCTCACCAGTTTCTACATTTGTTAAAAAATGAGGACAGAACCCTGAGTCAGTACATTTTAAGCGGGGCTTGTGCTCTTTTCCCATAGTTAACTTAAAGTTAATATACAAGAAACATTTTGATGTAAACTCAATAATGTGTGCTTGATTGAATTAATAGAAAAATGATTGTGTGTTTATGCTTAATCTGGATCACACCAGTACTGCTGTGCTAGCAGGTAGATATTAGGTAATTTACAGGTTCATATCAATGATAGTGGAAATACCATACAGACAGACAGAATTTCATTAATCAATTCTAATTGCTGTAATGTGTCTTCCCCTCCTAGTTAAAAATCAGGTCCATAGGGTGGCATCAGTATCTCATTCTTTTTACACTTCCATGTCAGTTCTCCTCACCTACAAATTGTGAAACTCAAAGCTAAGATTAAATTGAATAGTGTTTGCAGGTATTTTCCATAGAATCATTCCATTCAAATGATTTTAGTAATCCAATTTATAATGTGGCTGCAGAAAACCTTGAATCAAAAGACATGAAAAGGAATTGTTGTATGCTAATGGAAAGAAAGGCCCCTGATGGAAATTTCTTCAGGTGTCTTTGTTGTTAAAGTGTTTCAGTTAACTGTGTCTCAGCTGACACCTCTTACAAAAGATTTAGGCTCCATTTGTCCTCTGTAGGAACTATCAATTTTCAAGATAGCTTAAGACTTCAGACATTCAATAAAAGCTTTTGAGTAATTTCTGCTTGTGGCCTGATGCAGTTGTAGAAGTTGTTCACTCTAGATGGGTCAGGGGCTAATTGTTTTCCTATTAGAAATATGTTGATTTCTTGCCATTATTTTGCAATTTATAAATATTGTCTATATATTTTAATTTTATATATAATTAATATTTCATTACATACATATACATTGCATTTCTATTTATTGTACTGTATTATATTGTATGGTACTATACATATTTTTAAAAAATAGGATAAAACATCACTCTTCCCATTGTGTTGATTAATCCATGACTATACATCTGAGACTGAATTATTTTCTCCTTAACAACTTTAGTTTCTAAGTTAGAGGAATTTCCTCTTCCTTTACATTAATTTTCTTTATTTCCTCTGTAATTTTCAACAGCCAATTTGATACCCACTCAGGCAAACGTGCACAAGAGTTTTGGCAGCCCTTTACTACTGCATTTCTCCCTTCACTTATTTCTATATACTTACCCCAATAAGCAGAACTATCCATGTGCGTGCACACTCACATGTTGCTCAAGGAAAAGTCTAGGTGGAAGCTACCAACCTATTTCATAGCAGAACTTCTGTCTGTTGATTGGGGTTTTCCTTTTATGCTTTGAGCAATAAACTACACACAAATTTGTCAGTGGCTGTTTTGGTTTTTCTTTTGATTGGCACCGAGCAACTTCTGTATTCCTGTTATTCTTAAGACATAAAAATAATCTAATAGTATTTTATTAGAAGATCTTTTAAATTTATATATAAAAGTTATTCTAAACTTTTTCCCCAAAGAAACATTTTTGTTCATACCATGCATGTCAGTGAAATCCCACTGTGCAATCAGTCTTACTGAAATAAGTTAAAATGTCTGTATAATAAAGGCTATATTGCAATTCTACAGGACGTCCCAAGGAAGACTAGGCTTAACTACACACGTTTTGAAAGCAGAACAAAGATATTATTATGACTCAGTTGTTCTGGGTGGTTTACTGTGTGAGAAAGAAGCTGAAAGCAATGCTCATTCTCTTAGGATTTTCCCCTTACATTTGTTATCTTCTTGAAAACAGCAAAAAGAAAAAGATTCACATACTTCCACTACGGATCATGTTGTTACCCAAAGACAAAAGCTATCAACTAAATAAAAGACTCAGTGCTCCACAGTTCTTTGCAATATGAACTGAAGGAAATGGTAAGGAAACTGGAGGGTTGAGGAGTGATTGATTTGCTTCTGGTTTACAGTAAATCCAATCTGTGGTATGAATGAAAAGCTGAAAAGTTGCTGGTTATGATGTTCAAACAGCTTGGAATGTGTCAACAGAAAAATAAATTAATGCATTAGTTACATTGTTCAGCTTGATGGCTGTATACTTATGCAAATGTATGGCTTTGTGCTTGCTTAATTATTTTGTCACCTAATTTTCCTCAGTATTACACAGAATTTCACTCAATTTTCTAAAGGTGGGCAACATTCTAAAAATTCACAAAAAGTCTCTGTAGCTTTCACCTTCTAGGTACCTATCTTTTTGTGATGGAAGTTTAAGTTACAACCAGAAAATTTGGAGATGTCATCACAATGACCACAGACCATGAGATTTCTTTTCTTTAATCCCTATGGTGTTCACACGCTGAATATTTTTTGCATCTGAGTCTTCTGAGAACTCTTAGATGAAAGACCTTCTATAAGCATTTTTAATGCATGTAGTAATAATTCACAAAGCAGAATAGCCATTATTAAATCAATTAAGTTATACAGGCAAAGCAAAAATGTACTGTCTGGAATATTTTATTTAATAGTACAGTGGTTAAAGCAATAGACCAGAATATGAACTATTTTTAGCTTTGTTCTTATTTTTGAATTGTTTTTATGACTGCTTTTGATATTCACATATTTTATTTGGTGGCTTTTTAATTAAAAATGTGAAAGAAGTACACAAGTAAACTATTCCTTTTCTTTTTCCTTATCCTTTTCCCTGCATGCAGGGGTTAATTAGGTCTGAATTTCAGAGACAGAGCTTTTCATGATTGATTTCTTTCTTGTTGGTCCCATGGGTCTTTCTTATTTTTGAGCACAATGCTTGAGTTGCAAAAGGAAGGTTAGGAAATTATCCAATTCTATAATTTTTTGCTAGAGCTCTCTGCTTGGAAACTCTTTTGCTGTCAGGAAAAGCCATTATCTCATTTACCCTTATTAAACTTTCAAAATACAGAGATAATAAAAAGCATGTTTTAAGCCTGTGTAGTATGTTCTCAGTAAGTAGTGAACTCAAGGAAGATGACTATGAAATGAAAAGTGAGGAATCTCTTTCAAGGTTCTTACTTTCAGTATGCAGCTCAGCTAATATTTACACTTCTTACCTTGAGGTTAGCGGTACCTGAAGTGTAATTCAATGTGTTAGAAAAACAGTATCTCTGCCCTGCACCTAAATTGCAAATGAGTAAACCATTTCAGATGTCAAATCTCGAGTGGTATTCCCATTTCAATGCTAACCTAAATTCTGGGCATGCAGCATTGTTACTTAAAGAAAGTGAATTCCTTAGACTTAATAGAAGCTAACTTGTTTTGCACAATGAGAATTCTTTGTATTACTCCTCTACTTAATAAGACATTAATTCCTGGTTTCAGTGTATGGAGCACTAATAATTTTTTTCCTGCATCAATATAAATAATTTGGAGAAGGGGCAATTTTTTTTCTCTACAACAGCGTAAACACAGCTTTTGTGATTTTGGGGGTGGTGTTTGGTTAGTTTAGTTTGATGGTGCTTCAGGGCAGGTGTTTTGCTTTTTTTTTTTTTTTTTAATTTTTGGTTTTGAGTTCATGGCACTGGAAAAAATGGTGATGTTTATCACACCCAAATACAGCTTTATGTTTAAGGTGCCGGTGTCAGCATTGTTTTTTCAAATCAGCCTTGCACACAGTACATTTCATGAATTTATGAAGAATGAATGTGACTAAAAGTCAGAGATCTTTCTTTCCTTCCAAAATGAGAAGTGACTCTAGATGTTACCTCAGCTACCTGGTTTACCTTTTCTGATGTCACACTTTTCTGTTTAAATGTAGGTAACACTGGTGTTCAATTTATAAAACAAAAAATGGTTTTCTTGGGAGTTTCATGATTACAGCACTGATGACAAATAATGAAGTGAGGAAAGAACATAAAATATCATGACCACAAAGAACTTAAACCTCTGCCCTCTCTTTAACAATGACATTTAAAAATAAACACACTTTGATATGGCAATTTTTTCTTAGGTTCAATATTGTGGTGATGGAAATGAGTTTTGTAATGGAAATTGAATAATCAAACTTGTAGTAATTAATGTATCTCCAATACAAAAGGGAGGTTGGACAAAATTTGATTGTTTTCATTCATTCATTTGGGGATTTTGTTGTGTTTTTTGTGCATTTGATGTTGTTTGTGTTTGTTTTTTTATTTTCTTTGCCTAAGCTAACTGTACATTGTACGGGGTAGCATTTAAGTTATCTATCTATCTATTTATCTATCTGTGATATTCCTTTTTAATGTGTATGACCATGAATTTCATACTATCTCTGTTTTGCCAGTTTTGGGCGTACATGAGAGTCCCGGTCATAACTTCATAATTATATGATATTGTGTCTAGTACTAAATCTTCTTTTTCATATATTCTCTCTTTTCATAAACACATTTTTTTTCCCAATTATGTACAATATCCAGAGAAGGATGAGAACATGGTACAAGAGGTTTTTGACATGAAGGACTAGAGATCCAAATTGTCCTGCAAAACATATCAGCAAGTAAATCTAAATATGTGCTACCAGTACATCTACACTGTCATTTTGAATCGCATCCTATTTCCTTCTGTTTACTATTCAGATGGCATATTTTCTAGGTTTCTTACAGGATCCACTCTACGGAAAAATGGGTATGTCCCTTCAACGTTACAGTTATAAGTGAGATGATTTGTGAGTCAGTTTTCTTACTACCTTTGGCAAAAGACAAGTAAATTTCAACACTTTCAGAGCTGTCAGACATATAATTTATTTATCTTTTAGTTACAGGATTGTTCCCCAACCACACTTAGACCTGGAAAGTTTGTTTGATGTAGAAGGATTTAAATAATCTCAGCACTGCTGTATGAAATAAAAAAAAAATAAATGAGGTTCTATAAAGATATAAATAATTGAATCAGGCTAAGATTGGTGTGAATTGAGAATTAATAGAAATGTCTTTACACGGAGGCACCAACAGGAACATACAGAGGGAAAGGATCTCAGTGCCTCCGTCAATGGCAGCCGGATTAGCAAGTCCTCAGCACCCCTGCACATCTATTTGCAGTTCCATAGAACACATGGATTTGGACAGTACTGGGACAGTATTGGCTCACATATATGTACCAGGATAGAAACACCACCAGCTCTGGAAGGGTTAAAAAAAGCTGTGGCTGAAATCCGTATGTGGTCACTAACGCAGAGGACATGAAGAAAAAATTGTCTTCTGTTGTCTTCCACATCATTGCACAGGATCCATCCCAACATCTGGACACAAGCACTGAGGTGGCCAAGTGCTGGCCAGACAGCCGGAGCACTCCTGCTCTGATCCCTGACAACTGGGCTGACCTCTTGGGCATCACACACAGTCTAGTGCTCGCATGGTAAGAGGGAATGGGAGCGGAACAAGTTTTGATTCCATTTTTCTTTTAAATAAAATAATTTTTCTCTCATAATGTCTTGCATGTTTATTTACTGCACTGTGAATAACGTGCAAGAGTTTTTCCTGAAAAGGTGTGTAATGAGTATCCACAAAACCACAGAGAGCAGGTCAAAGGTCTGCGTGATGGGAATGAGGTACTGCAGCCATGTAGGCAGGTAGTGAAATAAACCTCTAACATAGTACTGAACCAGACTTCACCTCATACACTATTCATCTTGGATCAGGCTGGTCTGCATCAATAAACTTTGTAAATGCAAACCATTTTGCTCCAGGTGCTCAGGAACAAAGAATTACTCCTGGAATGTTTTCCAGGACCTTTATAAAGACCTTTTCAAGGATACAGTATTAATAACAATAATCAGGTTAATACTGTTAGGAGAGAAGTATATAAAGCACAGGGACTCAAGTGGTAGCTTACTGGCCCATTTCACAAAAGAAAGGCTTTGGGTTATATATATGTAAATGAATAGAGAGCATTTTTAAGGCAGAGAGCCTGTTCTTGTCACTTCTAATCTGCAATAAAAATTCATCATGTGAGAAATACGCATGAGGATTTGAATGGGCATGCCTCCAGTGTATTATCATAACACATGCAGTGGAAACCATCTTTCTTAAGTAAGGGAGGTCTATCTGCCGACAGCTGACATACAAAATGTCTCCATAGTGACGTTTGAACACAGAAGTCCTTTCAGAAAAATGAAAACGGAGATGAATGGGGACCAGCGTGCTATCTGATCAACTACTTTAGTCTGTCACATCTGTAGTCAGCTTTCTTTGGCACTGTAGGCACCTTCGTGCTCCAGGCTGCTGCTAAATTGCTCAAAAAAAAAAAAATTTACTACCAGAAAGAGAAAATTGGAAGAATTCCACATGCAACAGGCTTTCCAAATGTACAGAAACTGTGGTTTACTTACTTACAAAGTTACTTTAGAAAAATAGCTCAAAGTTTGCTTTTCTTACCATTTCAATCAGAATTATTTTCCTTTTTTTTCCTGACCAAAAAAACCTCTCACAGTACAGCTTATTAATGTTCATTATAGAAATCTAGAACTGGGTTTTGTTTACTTGTTTGCTTCTAACTGCAAAAAAGTTTTTGCATTTCTTTATTAATCGAGTCAACTTCGGCATTATTTCTACTAGGAAGCCTGGAAATGGTCAAGGTCTGAGTACATGGTAGTGCTGAAACCCAAACCTATCTCAAGAGTAGGATTTGAGTGTACTCTGCTTTTCTGCAGAAAAGGACTGCAGATGCTTATATGTGTGCACTTTATCATTATTTCCTACCCCTCTATATATCTCACCACAATCGTTGGGAGTTTAATTTCTGTATTCCCACCTTCCATAATGCAAAAAGTTGTAAATACAGTTTTCTAGATGGAAAATCAATATGCATCTAACCACACAATGACATTTTTTTCCTGTTTCAGTGGCTTTTTAACAGAGTTCCATTCATTGTCCACCAAAAAAAAAAAAAAAAAGGTTAATAATGAAAATCTAATGAAATTGAAAAGGAGAAAATCCTCTGAGGAACACATAGACAGAGAACATGGGAAATTAGAAGATCTTTCCAAATATGATGTTTTAATGGGTAAAATAAGGTAATGCATTTCTCAGAAATGTGTCTTTTCATGAAATACTGTATCAACAGAGAGATTATCTGACCTCTTGAAATCTAGGAAGAATGAATATCAGTAAACTTAATTTGTGAAAAATAAAGCATAAATATACAAAAAAAAAAGAAAAAAGAAGCACTAATTGCCACATCAACAATTCTGCATCTCAAAACAATGTTCTGAAGACAAAATTTGACAATAAAAGGCAATTACAGACCTTCTAAATCACTCTCAAACCACCTCCAACATGAGTTTTCTGCTTCTGTCTGTTATCAGCCTGACATGTCTGAAAATTTTCTGTTCCCCCTGCAAATAAAAAAATTTCAGTAAGTGTGTTGGTGTCAATATAGGGAAGCAGAAAAACCAAATACAGTAGTAGACTGTGAGTGCTGCTTCTACTACAGTTTTGTCTTAGATTAACCCTACCTAATATTGCAAGAACAAAAGGAGATTAGTTGAATTTTTTCTTTTTTTTTTTTTAAAAAAAGCAGTCCTAGCAAATATTCCCATCCAATCCTAACTTTTTGCACCAGTGGACATCTTAAGTTTAGGAGTTAATGTGAATTATAGATAGTGGATAATTGAAACTGTTTTCTGGTGGAAATTCTGGTACTTGGAAAATTAGGATAAAAGCAAGCCAAAAACATCTATCACTGATGGAGCAAAAGGAAGAAAATGTACTGGAATACTTTTTCTCAAACCACTGAGCCACTTTTTTTACAATATCAAAGCTTTTTTTTAATGTTGTATTCTTTGAAATTTTTATATCTTACACCATATAAAATAGATGTCGGTGATCAATTAAGAAATTGAAACGTTTTAATCTTAGTGAAGCAAAATACTTCTGTAAACTTGCATTTAAACTCTCTGTTGAATTCTGTAACTCATGGAAACCTTTGAAAATGCATGAGAAGTTCTTCTGATGAAAAATATTGGATTAGATCTAAAAGGGATATCTCAAAATGTATTTTGAAAATTAATTTTGGAATAGATTTTTTAAAAACCAGAGTTCAAGTGATACACAAGTAATCAGAACAGATTTTAAAGCCTAATGACAACATGACTTATGCCTCTGGCAAGAGGTATTGTCATAATTCTTGCAGTCAATTTGTCTTTTAAGTTTTTCCAGTATATTAGAAAAAGTAAATCAGTCTAGAAAGCAATGTTTCTTGTCATTTGTTTTGTAGTGAGCATTGAAAAAGAGCTTGCAAACTTGCAAAATACTTCACATAAGAGTCTTCTCCAGTTGTCTATCTATAGAAAAAAATTTTCTTTTAAAAACAGGAATTGTTGAAATACTGTGTTTCTCTCATGGGCATTGTTTCTTTCACAGCAAATTTCATTAAAAAAAGTTGTCAAGAATAAATATCATTAGCAGACATCTATTTCAATCTTGTATGAGGTTTACCTGCCTTGTACGAAACAGATTTTTTTCTCTGAATGGTCCAAAGTCTCAGAATTGGGCAGAACTATTCAGTTGTGGAGACAGAGAAAAATTTAGCTAGTAAAGTTAAGTATTTTAAAATTATAGGTAGCGTGTGATGGTACGTTACATTGAGGATTTCATATTCACTACATTGGAAAGAATCAAATTCAAACTTACCACATTTTTCTTCCTTAATTCAAAGAACAAAATTAAATGAGAAAAATGGAATTTCTTTTTCACTAAGTCATTAAAAGATACTTTAGCGAACACTGTGAGATTATAAGAATCCACACAGAATAAGAATTGGGGAAAAAATATGCAGATGTATTGGAGAGTTAATTGATTTTACCCATAAGTGAATTAAAAGTTTGGAGTTTCATTTTAAACTTGGATCATATGGCAAGTCGGATGGAAAATTCCATACGCTTACTGAAATAGTGTGAATAATGTTCTCAAAGTTTAATATCACTACTGTCTGAGTTTATTATGCCATAATAAATTTCAGTCTTCTGTGACTTTAGAATAAGAGTGTGTGAATTTTAAACCAATAATGTGTTAATCACAACCAAACACTGTGATTCTGTTATTTCTCTTAGTGCTCCTTGGTTCGTAAGTCAAACAAATGTTTTACCTCTGTGTATATTCCATTGCGACGACAGTTACTCATTCATATCCTCTCTGCTGAAGCTAGAAGTACAGTAATCTTCTGTCATTGAGTGAAGACAGTATCTCAATGCACAGAGTGAGCAAAATGATCCTTACAGACAAGGTTAATGTACCAAAATCAAGTACATTCTTGGCTGAGTACTGTCAAATACTCTTGAGCTGCTATAACCCTTTGAGACTACAGGTGGAATGAAATGGAAAACAATTTAATTAAATGTGCTGGGAATGTAATCTGGGACATTATGTATTTGTTGAAGAAATCTGGTTTGGAGGGACTGTATTACACCGGGAAATTATCCTTACTAGTAAACAGAGTCTGTGATGGCACAGCTGAACACTGCAGATATAAGGACAATACATAGATATTTAATACAATGACAAATTAAAGATCCAGTACTAAATCTGAATATTTTTAAACACAGTATATTCCCTGGACTCTCATAGCATATGGAAGCATGTTTCATTGACATACTGTAGTTTCATGACATTGTAGTTCCTTTTGTTGGTGTAGCTATGTGTAGCTAAATGTAGCTATGATTAATTTCATACATGTCTTAGTCCAGAGTTATTATCAGGTTAATAATGTACAATGAAACAGGAAAGGTTAGGAGTAGAAACACTCTAGATGCACATATTTCCATTTAAAATATCTTAAATCACATGGAGATTAAAAATAACAAAATGAAGAATCTGTACTGAGAAAAGATTGGGGTTTTTTCTGTTCACCACTTTTTATTTTCACAAAATCATGATAAAAAAAGCCCGAACTGTTATTTTCAACTGGATATTTGAATATGAGAACAAATAAGTATCATCCATGTTCTGCCCTTATGTATTCAGGCTTTTCTCTCTTGTTACCTCATACAGATGACTCTGGTTTTATTAGCACCACAACAGAAAAACAGACAGAGAAAGAGATTATCTGCTACAGCCTGTATACCTTCCATTTCATGAGGTATTTCTTAGCTCACTCCATAACTTTTTCAACTGAACTGTTCCCTGATAGCTCTGAGGCTTAACTAGCAAAGGTAATTTCTTTTC
This sequence comes from Dicrurus megarhynchus, assembly GCA_013399195.1. Lineage (NCBI taxonomy): Eukaryota > Metazoa > Chordata > Aves > Passeriformes > Dicruridae > Dicrurus > Dicrurus megarhynchus. The sequence continues at coordinate 182,725 of VXAD01004214.1, forward strand.
TAGAAAGGGAATTATTTCCTGCCCAGACACTGCTGCCTGCTTTGGAGTCAATGACTCTATAAAAATTCAGAAAATAATAATACAAAAACTGTTTACATGAACCATCCTCTTCTCACCTGTCCCTACTCATCCTGAATTAACTCTGTGAATAGCTGTTAGTCTATTTACAATGAAGAGCTTAATGGATGATGTTTTTAGAAACCCTTTTCATAGGTCTCCACTTAGGGTGCTTGACCAGTTTTGAAACATATGGGCTTCACTTGAATCAGGTATTTAATACCAGCTTTCTCTCTTCCCAGTATTAAAAAATACTGTAGCTCAATATTTTTTAAATTACACTGCTGCAATGCAGTAAAAAGCAATAATAATAATTAAAAAGCACACAAAAACCCAAAAATTAATCAGGAGAAAATGGAAAAGAACTCACACAAGAATTAGCTTTCAGTTGTTTAAAAAAACATTCTGTTTCTAAACAGATATATGCAGGTAGTTTCGGGGGGTTTTTGCAATAAATATTTATGTAATGTTTGCTCCTGGGGTATGATATGCAAAAACAAGATGGTTTATCCTACTTCAAGAATTTTTGAGGCTAAGGTATGAACAGGAATTCAAACTTAGTACTGTGATATGCAAAATGAGTGACTTAAACAGTAGAAAATAACAAAAAGACATAATTATAGTCTCTAGTTTTTAATTTTGAAGATGACATTAATTTTACTTGTGTATCATGGAATAATAAAAAAAATGCCTCACCACTTCCATCCTTCTTAGTTTTCCCTGAACATATATAATATCGCCTTGACAATTTTCTAGATTTCTTTCATGCTATAAATAGAAGGTTCAAAAAAAATTGTTTATTGACCTAATCACTGTGAAGGGAGAAACAAAATAAATCCCATTAATTATGCAGAGTGTGAGATTCACTTTGAAGGTAAATGGACTCACATAGAGAAAATTTACAAAAGAGTAGGTAAATCTCAATCATAATAATATTTGCTTTTCACAGCTGAATTAAATGGTTCTCACAGAGATTTGACCAGGCAATCATAGTTAATTTCCTGCAAGATCCTGTACTTAAAATGAAAGAGTCTTATTTCGTTGGACAACTTTGGAGGTAGAAGATTCAAATATATTCTTTAGATATTTATTCTAAAGAATATTGTTTAGAAAGAAAACATAATATAATTTCACAATATATCTTTTTACCCATTTGGACTGGATGCCAATTATCTAAAGCATCAGTTTCTTCCTTCTAATCTGGAATGTAAGCCTAATTGTGGATAGGGTTTTTAATTTTTTTTTTTAAACTTCCACATTGGCAGTTAAAAACACAGTCTAGAAATTGTCTAAGACATGTCTGAGATTTGGAAGTTTTCAGATCTCAAACCCTAATTAAGGATCCGTCTTGAAGAAAATTAAGTCACTACGTGCCTAGGTCTTAAAATATAAAATAAAGAAAAATCTTTTCTTCATTCTAGAGTTCATAAGTGAAAATCAAATGTTTTTCCAGAGTAGCCTTTTCTCTGGGGAAGGGATAAATCACAGAGTAGTTCCAGATTAATCTGGATAGACTCTTGACTGTATTACAATGAAAATCTGCAGAGAAAAAGTGGAAGCATTTTCTGCTTTCTCCCAGAAAATATCTCTTAAGTGAGCTGAAATTAAAGGAGGGAAATGTATCTTGAAAGATAATTCACATGCTTGATACTGAGTACAGTGTGGGCTTTAGTGGATACTAGTTTAAAAATGAATCAAAGTTTGTTGGTTTAGATCAGATTTATACCCAAACACTTTAAAAACAATCTATCCCTGAATATAGTTACTTTTTTCCTCTTACAGAATATTGTGGATTAACATATATTCTATTTCCTGATTTTTATTACCGCCCATACTGAGATATATAGTGTAAAGCAATCAATTTTCAATTTTGTCAGTTAGTTGACTTTTATTACATTAATATTTCTATGTACTTGTTCTCTCTAGGCACATTCTCATTGTCCATTCTCTATCACTCTTTCTTTTATTTAAAATAATTCAAAGCTCTCTGGTTTGTTCTTTGACACAGAATGTTGTACTGAAAAAGAAATTAAAATTAAATGAAATGAAAATACTTGAGTGAAATTGAAGTATATAGTGGTCACACTATAAAAATGCCTTTCCAAGACAGTGGGATTTGCTGTTAAAGCAATAAAAAATTAGTAGAAGCAGGATAAAAAGTTTGACCTGTATCAGCAAAAGGAAAGAGACATAAGAAACGTGTAAACCATTATATCAAAACCAGATTTTTTTTCACGTAGTGGATAAGCACCACCTGCCTCAGGTACTCATTCTTCATAATATTCTGGCTTCATTTCTATTTTTCCCCTTATATATCAATCTAGGATAGGATATAAGTCTAGCCAATTTTGTAGCCAGCAATACAATAATCATTGCGAGAAAAGGAAAATAGGCAAAATAAAGACTCATTGTAATTCTTTTTTGCTCTCACCTTGAAAGGGGCTGAGAGAGTTCTGATCTTTATTTCCTGTTAAATTTACACATTTTGCACTAGACAATTGCTGTATTGAAGATGACATAAATAACTGCACAGCTAGAGTAGTAGTCTACTGTAAAGAACACATAGAGCTGGGTTCCGGGACTACCCTTCTCCATGTTAATTATCACCTTGTTGCAAGACTATCTGGATTTCTCTGGATATAGCAGGAGTCTAATTTTTAGGCACATTAAATCCTCAGTCAGTTACTTAAATCAATCTAAATCTACCTCAGTACTCTTTTTTTTTTTAGACACACCAATCAGTGCAGATTCTACTACATGAATGTGAACATTCTTACTATGCTTATGTTATAAAAATTGCTAGTATAAAATTACTTTCCATTATGTTTGGATTTGGTTTATGTTGTTGGCTCTGATCACTAACCTAATTAGCAGTGTGCTGTTGAACCACTAGTTTCATTATTCCTTTAAACCATTTGGCTACTATTAGGAAATATTTCCACTGAAAGCAGCAGCTACCAGAAAAAAAAAGAAGTTTACCTGAAAAAAATGTGAGTCTTGTTGGTGAAGCTGGAATCCCCAGTCATTCCAGATGCTCTGAGCTAAACCTTTTTTCTAAATGAGGAGCCAGGAACTAAGAGCTGTGCAGTACCAATCAGTGTTTTCAGGCAAAGATGCCAACCTTTTACTGGCAATGTCCTCATGTAGATTGTAAGATTTACAAACAATTACAAAAACACTTATAAAACCATTACCAAACTAATGATGTTGACTATATCCTTCAGAGATACAGAAATGAAACACAGCAAAGATGAATCTGAGAGGAGGGGCTCTGTATAGTTATTTAAGTAGAATTATTATGAAATGTTTCTAAAAAAAAAGAAGAATGAAACCCACCAAAATCAAAACACACACACACAAAACTCCAAAACTTTAAAATAAGCGAAAAAGCCCATGCCAGTTATATAGGGCATAGCTTAAGTGAAGCAGAATCTGTTGATCTAAATTTGGATTCGTCCATGCAGACTGGGCCTACTTCCAGTAGACAGTCAGGAGACAATTCTGCGTGAAAAGTCAGTGAAAAATTTAAACTCAGAATACAACCCAATTTGAAAACAAGGATTTATTCCTGACCTCAGATACCTTATTTTAATATTATTGACAGCATTTGAAGAAATGCTTGCTATTGAAATTAGAAGATGTCCATCTGCAAAATATTTTCAGATCCCAGATGACAGGTGTTTCTCAAGTGGAAATTTGTAGGCAATAGTAACTTCAAAAAAAGCCTTTAGAGATAGAGATCCTGAAGACACAGAAGATTTAGGAAAACAGGAATATTGATGCTTTAAAATCACATGGAATTTCTTAGTTCTACAAACTCTTCACCCATCAGTACACTGAAACATTTGCTACAGATGGGAATTGTGCTACTGGACTTGATTTTTTGTATAGTTCTGTCATTTGAATGACAAACTCATGTTGAAATGGAAAGATTATATTAAGGGAACTAAAAGCATGTCAATAATCCCTAAGCAAAAAAAAAACCCAAAACTGTACTGAACATAGATATTTGCCTGCTGAATTGATTTTTGATGTGATGATCAAAATAGTAGTGTTACTTATTCTTCTAAATAGACTTGATTCAAAACCTCCCAATGGAGTGGCATGCAGCAGAAAATGAGCCTTAGATGTGGAGGTGTACCTCTGCTTTTTACTGAGGGACAGAGATAGGGTTATGTTGGCTAAAGCCAAAATCATCAAGCACAATCCTTTCAAACCCACAAAACCTGTGTAAGGTTACTTAGCCAAACAGTATCAAGTTGGAGCAGGGACATGTTAAGGGTTAAAGAACCTGGTGCACTTCACCTGGAATACAGCTGTTGAAAAATTGGGCAATGGACATGGTTGTCTGTGTAATTGTTTTCTTCAAATATTTCATGGGCCAAAAAGGCAACAGCTGTGAATGTAAAAGACAATAAAAGGAATACAAAGTGTTTTTGACAAAGTATTGTTACAAGACAGAGAAGAAGAAAATATTTCCTAGCAAATTTTTCATGTATAATGATCACCTATCCCATCATGAACAAGCACGTGATTTTTTTTTTTCCCAAGGCAAAGGTAATGCATATAAACCAGAATATTTTCTAGAATCCTCTAAAAATCGTGTATCAGTGAAAGAAAGGCTGAATTGTATACTGAAAGTACGCTAAAATTTGGCACCTTCAATTAAGTTAAAAACTGTAATTGTAACAAGGCTAAAAAGAGACAAAAAACTTAACACAGACCAAGATTGGCCTACCTGACTCCTTTCTGTAAAATTCAATAGAGACAGATTGGCACATGGTGATGGATTTCCTCACTGCAGGTCTCACTGCAGCCCTGGACAGAAGGCTGTCAAAATGACCACAAACAGGACAAAAGGTGGCACATTAAAACAATCTTTCCCTTAAAATGTGATGGATCTCTCATAAATGTACTAATATTAAAATATTTTTCATATCTTCATGGCACACTTATGACTCCAGCATCTTCCTCCAGCAATCTCTGTATTCATGAAAAAGAATAACTAAAAATGTAACAACAAGCTGAGGATGGCAACATTTTTATTTTATCACAACTTCAGTGTTATTATTTAATTATTTTAAAATAATATTCCAGAAGTATGAATGAATGATAGTATTTTTATATATTGACTATAAAATTATATTTATCTGCTTACATTCACAAGGCAAAATCTTCCATTATACACAGCACTAAGGGCTATATAAAAGTGTTTAAATCAATATTCTTAAGAAGGAAGAAAAAATGCACTTCCTTAACACGCTCAAGTAGAACAAGAAGCAGTGTTCTTGGAAATTATTTAACCTGCTTCATACTAAATGGCTTCCATTTCATCTCTCTGACTTACATGTTTAAACCTTTCACTGGTTTTACTGTACAGGATTGGTGTGCTCCAGCAGAGTTAGCTTATCACTGCAAGCCACACTCTGTTGTGAGGCCTGCCTCAAAGAAAATGCAAAATGCATTCTGAACCTTTGATATTTCAATGCAAACTCCATAATATATTTTATAGAATGGAAAACAATCTGCACCACTCTATAACTGGCATTTATGTCAGCTGATAACCTACATGTGCTTACTTGTAAATCTGAAAATACAGAAAAAAAAGAACAGATGCTACAATGAAGAAAATAATGTAACTTACGAAATACAAAACATATTGTCCTGGTTTGAGACAAATTAAGGGAAACATTCTGGAAGGAACATCTCCTCCAAAGAAGGCAGGTTTCAGCCGCCCTCCCCCACCAGGTTGGGAAAGACTTTTCCTCAGAGGAAAATAAAAAAAAAAATATTTATTTAACAAGCAAGGTGCATGCAGGCATGGGGAAAAAAAAATGCTAAATAATAAAAACCTCTCCCTATGGAGAGAACCTGGGTAGATTTCAGAGTCCTTTCTGTGAGTTTCTTTTTTTTTCAAATCTTTGCCAACATTTAAGGGAGCTTCCATTGCTTTGGGGAAAAAATGTTTCACTTTTGAATGACTAGAAAATTCTAGTGTGCTCCCAGAATCGTCCTTACAAGCAATTATTTGTGTAAAGATAAAATATTTATTACTTTCTAATGTATTTGTGTGCATTTCATACTGTACGAGATGAAAAAGAAAACAAATGCAGACTGAAGTGTTCATGCTGCCAATCAGTTGAACAACTCAGACTGAATTAAAATTTGCAAATTGATTATTAACTTGAATATCATATAATCCAGGCTACACCTTCCTTTCACCAGGATTCACTCAAAAGTGCACCTCTCATTTCCTTGGGCTACTCTTCATAGCTGAGTGTGTCCAAAATGTTAATGCACTTAATACTATATGATAGTTGTTCCCTATTTGAGTAAGTCCATAATATTCAAAATCTTAAAGAAACTGACAGATAAATGATTTATTATACTTAAACTTCTGACAAATGGTGCAGCTCACACAAAGCCAAATTGCTCAAAAAATTGCGGTACCGAATCTAGACTATACTGAAGGCATTAAGAAAACAAACCTATACATTCCAGATGTTCTGGATATGGGAGTCTTTCGGCTCTTATGGACAGCTCATCTTTTCTTCCCACACTTCATATTAATTTTCTCAGCCTTCCTTGTTTGAAATACAATTTTATATATTCATATAAACTAAAAAACTCAAAGATCTCAAAAAAGAAAAGCAAACTAAGTTTTCAAAATATTGGGGGGTTGGTGAGGTGGGTGTGTGAAGCTGCTGATGGTGTGGAAACATCTTACATTTCTTTGGGTTATCAACATTCTATGTGGACCTTATAGACAACTAACTGAAGTACTGGACATGTAAAGACAATTTTGAATATATTTAAAATTTTGTTCTTCAGTGTTTTTTTTTCAAAGCATCATGGTAATGATACTGGTTTCCACAGCAACGAATAGCATTTCCCACCTCCTCCTTTTCCTCTATCTTCCTGCCTGGCAGCACTCCCTGTAGGACTGACATTTTTTGTGTAAAAATAAGCAACCGTAATTTTGTGTAATGCTATCCAAACAATAATGCTGTGGTACTTGGATGAAATACGTATTTTTACTGCCAAATGATGGGCTTAATTCCAGGTTCTATGCTCCTTGTTCTTTCCTGGGGTTTTTGGGTTGTTTTTTTTTTTTTTTTACAGATGATTTGGGGAAGTGTATGTAAACCAATCAAAAATCAAGCAAGGCACTGGGAAATGCAATTTCTTCTTGTCACAAATGAGCCTGAAAAATCTTTAAAGACTAATGGTCAAGCTCGCAAAATAAACCCAAGAGTTTTTATGAATGATAGATATGTTTCATTCCTGAATCAATCACAAACTCATCCTGATTTCTCTGACTACCCTTGTTACAGATCAGTATTCCCAAAATAGCTTTAATCAGTTATTTTCAGCCTAAGAGTTGTCAGCAAATTACTTGTTATGACTGTTTCTCATTCATTATTCATCCAGTGTAACTGGCCATATGAATAACACGATACCACTGCTGTCAAAACTGATGTCCAGAACTTATTCAACAAGTTGTTAATGAATAACAATCTTTTTATATAAATTTTAACATCCATAAATATTTTTTTATAAAATAAATAAAACTTACGCATTTTGTGAAGTTATTTAATATATTAGGACACACCTCCTAATATATTTCCTATATTTCAATAATTGTAATGTGAACAGTTTCGTGTAGTGAACAAGATGTTTCGTAAGTTAATAGACTAAAATGAATATAAGTAAAAATGGAAATTGAGTCTTTATGAGTAGTTACTCGCCTTTTGCTATAAAAAAACCTGCCAAATACATCCTTGCAAATCTGTATTCATCAATATATTTTGCCCAGGTAAAACCTGTGTGTTAATAAAATGAAGCTAATGAACATTCACATTCTTACATTAAAAACCCACCACAAATCAATCCTTCCAAGAAAAGATGTCTAAAAATTGATGTAACATACTGTGACTTGCTGAATATGTCTGTTTGCATAGGTACCTGTTCAACAGCATTCATAACAAACAATATTTAATTCTACTGTTAGTATAAAGCATTCAGCAGTAATTAATCATTCGGCAATTCTTGAAACTGAAAAAAAAGTTTTAATAAACATAATCTTCCAAAAATATCCAACCCCAAATGGCAAACATGTACAACCATTGCTTTTATTTTTCTTCTTCCAAACCTCTGGGCAAAATGTGGTCTTATGCTGAGACCTTTTCTGCAACTATAAACACAGAAATATAAGTAAGATGGATGGGAAGGAGTTCTTACACAAATACATATTCCCAGAAGAAGATTTAAGAAAAAAGTATAGCTTTTATTTGCCTACTAATTAAATGAGTTCCAAGGGTAATCAACACTGGTTGAAAAGCAAGCTTCTGCATTGCTTCATATATTTCTCTTACCTCTGACATCCTCATTATTCCTCTAAATTGTTTGTCTTGCAAAAACTCCTAGTACCTTGAAATCAGGTAGACCTTATATTTATACTCAAAAAAAAATGAATTCATATTTGCTTCTCTGTAAGTCTGCTATTTTCACACATTTTAAAAAATTTCTGCATTAACACATTTTCAGATTTCCACATTTTATGTTGCAAAACCAAGAAAGTTCTTTATGCTTCGCCTTTTTTATTTGTAGGAGTAAATTTTGATGGGTGTGATGAAGGTATTTTTGTCAGACATAGAAGCATGTGACTAACGGGTTCCTAGCTTATTGCATGTGTAGTGTCATGCTCAGTTAATGATGATGTGATTGAGTGTATGTAACAGTAATTTGGTTTTGCTCTTCTGATTGCTCCACATGGCAACAACAGAGACCCCCATTCCTGGCAGACTCTTGTTCCTTTGAGAGACTTCAGGCTGGGGAATTTTCTCAATGAAGGGGGAAGGAAGATGAGAGACACAGCAAGACTGCAAATTTTCAGTATCTTGTGGAATGCAGAGTGCCTATATGCAGCAGGGAGAAACCTAAACCTGAGCCAAGTCTCAAAGACCGTGAAAAGAAAGCTTCTTTCTTCGGAACAGACAGGACTACATGGAGTTTTTCAATCTAGCAAGACATTAAAAACTTTTGGATTAGAAAGCAAGATGAGAAGAGTGGCTCAGCATATATGGGAATCATTAGTGTCTGCCAGATTTAGTTTTATTATAATGTCTCATACAGAAAATTTGACTTGCTCTGTTTAAAGAACAGCTTTCCCTGGTTTATTATTTTGTGCTCTAAAAGCAAGAATGGCAGCTTAGGGTGTTTTGGGGAGTGCTTGCTCTAAGGAAAAAGGGAACAAAATTCCCCTTTAGTGTATTGCAATTCCATCACAGCATCCCACAGTATAAGACAGACACCAGCCTAGACTGTCAATATTGTCCATACATCCTTCAAGCTCCACTCAGCTGTGATGCATCAGGGTTTTTCAAATCTCCAACATTACTTATTAAACATTTTAGACTTATTTAAGTCATACACCTCTTTAAAGCAGTAATGATTTTCAGATCAATTTATGGCTTTAGTCCAAGAAAGCTTTATTCAGATGGAAAAGAAATTTTGTGGCAACATTAACTACTGTCTCTTGCACCTGCTTAATATGAGTATTAGCTTTTGGCAACACACAGTAACTATGTACAGGTATATCAATCTGACATTCTCATTCATTGTGAAGCTGAAATAGCGGTTCACTCTTTCAAAATGAGCTGTGCTATAACTAGTAGTTGTGAATGAGTTGAACTACTTGTAGTTTATTGCTTGAGTGTTAGCAAAAAGAGGTAATTTCCTTTCTGTGCTGTAACAGTACCTACTATGGGCCAATTAACACCTTGGGCCTAGGTGTATAATATAAGTAGCTTTATTCAGATGATTTGTCCAAAGGAATTAACACTTTGTATTCATTGTATTTGAAAGATCAGAACCACAGAAAACAGCTGTGAATTCTGCCTTTTAATTGAAAACTTTGGCCTGCTCGATCTTACTATTTAACTAAGCCAGATGCGCAGAAAATATATGTGCCTGAAAAACACTAATAACCAAATAATTATATTTTCCCAATATAAGCAGGGGTAATTTATAATACTATTCTATAATTTCTCTCCCTAAGATATGTATCTGATGGTTTCCATGCCTATGTATGTCCTTGCTTTTCAAACAAGCAAGCAAGCAAAGAAAACCAGAATAAATTAGGCCCATGTAAACAGCAGGAGAATAATAAAGTGTGCATGAGAAGTTAGTGCCAAAGTGCTGATAACAGTTTTAATATGCAGCAATGTATTTTAAGATTTCTTCAAATGCCTAAAAATGTTGATGTTAACATCCAACAACATTGTAAAAAAATATACATATAAGGTTCTGTTAACTTTAAATTGCAAAATAATGGTAATATTTGGTATTCAAGCTACCCTGAAAGTATTGAAATAGTTCTGAAATAGTGTACTAATTTGGAAAAACGTATTTTTCAACGTTTTCAACTCAATTTCTGTGCAGCATTCCCTCAGAATTCAAATAAGATTTTTTTTTTTTCTGCTTCTCAATTTAATTGGATTAAACCAACTGCATTATTTTGTTTCTCTTCCAAATTATTCCTCATTTCTTTCATTTCACTTCATTTATAGAATGAAAAAAAGAAGGCACGTGAAGCAAGAGATATACCACTTGATGGATCAGCCAGCAGGTCTTGCCTCTAGAGATAGATGGTTCCACCTGCACAAATGAGCCTCCATTGTCGGGGAACCCAACTACTTTCTAGTATACTTGTTGTAGAGGAAAACACCATACAGCTCTTCTTACAGGGATTGAATCAAGAGTATGCTAACTAAAATATTAATACTATTTTTAGTCTCCTGGCATTTAAAATATGGGTTTGGGGCTTTTGTCTTCAGTCTAATTCTAATCCTGGTAATGACTTCTAGGGCCTCATATTATTAATTAAGTGATTTTAGCAGTTTACGTGCTTCAATGTAGTGGCACAAAGGGCAGCACTGTTCTGTTTGAGGAATGAAGCATACGTAGAAAAACTTAGGTTCTCTCAAAATCTACTTTAGAAGTGCTTGAATATTTTGTTTCTTCTCTTGAAGAATAAAGTTGGTATGTTGTGCCCAGCTGTTGTCTTCCGGAAACAGGGACAGGGAGAAACTGGAAGGGTCCAGACAGAAGTATGCTAAGATGGTCAGAAGCCTAGAGAAACATCCCACAAAAAGAGTTTGGGCACTCAGATCCTTTTACATGAGTGAAAAAGAGCTGAAGGGTGATCTAAAAATGGCCTAAAAATAATTGAAGAGTAGTTACCAAAAGGACAGAGCCAAACTCTTCTTATTAGTAGAAATGATTTAACAGGGCAGAACACAGAGAGGTTGTGATGTTGGAGGTTCTGGTTAGATATTCACAAAAGTATTTTTTCTAGGCATTCAGCAAGCTTTGCAATCTCCATTTGTGAATACTTTCAAGATTCTAGAAAAAAATCATAGCTGCCATCATCTAGTACTGATTGTAACCCCATGGTTAGTGGAAGACTGTACTGCCTTGCCTCCCAAGATTCCTTCCAACAAGTGTTTCTACAACTGCATGATAAATTCTATGGTAATAATGTCATTCCCAAAGACAACAATCCTCTTTGGATATATAAGTTCTTTTATATGTTTTCAAAACTGGTAGTAGTATTTACTGCCATTGTGACTGAGGAAACTGGAGAAAGCCCATGCCTTTGCTTTCAGTTGTTTCCTGTTTTTTAAATACAGATCTTTTTGAGGCTTGTATACGTCTTTTACCAAGCTTTTGTCATTGCAAATTCATTGTTTGCTATTGAGTAAATAAATGTTAATTAGGATCCTCATTTACTTGAGCTACAAAAGTTGGTTTCATTGGAAGGAAGTATGTAATTTAGAAGTGCTAATTGTTTTATTCTACTTTGAAAGTTAGTTAAATATTATTACTGATATTATTGTTATGTGATAAAAAAATTTGAATGTCACATTTAAAAAAAAAGATTACATCCACTCAGTAAACTTCGGGGACTTAATCATAATTTGTAAATCCCTGTCTTTGAATACATTAGCTCTGAAAGCTTTTTGGATTGTTTTTTATTATCTTTGTACTATACCGTAATAAGAAATACTAATCTAGAGTGATAATAAATACTTTTGCTCTTGAAAACAGGAAGATATTTATTTTAATTTCTTTTATAACACAGAGATTGTTCTCTACCTGAAAAAATGTAGGAATAGCAATTTATTCCAGGATCATGACTGTTTAAGGTAAATACTAAAATAAACCCCACTGTACATAAAAATTGGTTCCTTCCCCTCATTAGGAAAGGCTCAAATATTGAAATTAAAATAAGGTGATCATTACATTTCTTTTACCCTGTCATCTTAATGTTTGTGTCTAGTCTTACTGTTTATGCAAACAATCCTTTTATTATCCATTAATGTCTCTAATTCTGTCTGCTAATAAATATATCAATTTTCTTCTCTTACAAAGTTTCCTTTGTAGTATTTTCACTTACCTTGTCTTTTTTTTCCTAACACATGCTGTCTTCTGATCAAAGCAATTTTTGTTTATTTTCTGCTTTGTTTTGCTTGCAAGGAAAAAAGCCTCATCAGGTTTTTTTTCAAGTCAGCAATTACTTAGTGCTATGACGTGAATAAAGTGTTTGAAAGCAAGAGAATATTCCACTCTGACTTAAAGTGTGTTTAAAAAAATTAGAAAAAAAAAGACCCAAATATGAATGAGCTTTATAAATTACTTACTTTGAATTTGAAGATCATTATTAGAATCCATCTTTACTCTACAAAACATTGAATTTATTATTATATTCTGAATCACGTTTAGTTACCTATCGTCTATGTGGTTCTACCACCTTTAGATTCAGGGTTTTTAAAAAACCCAACATGAAAAGTGTTTATGTACCTTCACTTTGCATTTGAGAGTTGTTATTTAACCTTTATGTGTTCATATATATTTGTAGATGAGACTATGCCATGCTTTGGTAGCTAATCTGCTGCACTGGAAATACAATAGTTCATTAAGAAAATAAATATGCTGTATTTCTCGGAAGTTACCATGTACCATAAATTGCATTGGGTACCTGGACAGTAAAAAAAGATGGATGGCTACATTGGAAGCAAATACACCACTGAAATAAATTACTTGAAATCTGCTTAACTCCTGTCTCTCCATCCTTCTCCAAGGAATAAATCAGAGTTATTTCAGCACATATCATGCTATTGCTGAAGAGGAAGAATATATAATGATGCAGAGTTGTATATGTTTTATATTTCACAATACATAGATGGACATAGAGAAAATACCTTCACAAAAATGTGTCATTTAATCATAAGACAAGTTGGTTTTTTTTAAATAAATTTTTGTAACAAATTGATAATACAGAAAAAGTGGAGATTACTGATGATGAAATTAAAAATATTCAAAGGAAAATAATCTCTTCTAGAAAAATATACTAGTCTTTCAAGAAAAAGGCAAATAACTGTGGCCATCATGAAAATCATCAGTGAGTTCAGTGAGCACTTTCTGAAAGCAAATGGATGCAGAGGTTTAAAGGTCTTTAAATTTGTAAAATCTGATTCACCACTGCTCCAATGCCTGTACGTCTACATTTACTTTTCTAAAATAAAGTTGGTGTAAGTCTTCTTATGAACTTGTGTTCTCACAGATGAATGAAAGACTTAAAGACCTCGGTCTATTTAACTTACTAAAGGAAATTTTAGGAAGGAATTTAATTGAAAGGATTTTAGTATCTTCCAGGGGAAATTATTTTTGATAATAAAAGGCTTCTTAATATAGAAGACAGAAGGGTAATTAAATTCAGTGGCTGGAAGTGGTTTAGAAACAAAATCAAACTGAATTTTAGGTACACGTTTAAACCATCTTGGATTACCAGCAAGTATAGCAATTCAATGAAAAGCTGGAGAGTTTGTATTAAATCCCGACCAGAAATCTTTATAACAGTTTCATTCAATGAATCAAAGCTTTTAAGAACTGATGCAAGAATCAGAATAACCGATAATAGATCACCTGGGAGCAGATGTTATATCCAGATGGGACAAATAAAAGCACAGTCTTTACCTCTCCTTCGGACTGTGCTGCAGCACACATTCAGTTATGTGTTGGTTAGATGGTTATAAATGGTTTCCATAGTGGTTGCCCTTCAGTTTCTGAAATCAGTTAACACTTTATGCAAAAACTTTTGTCAAATCACTACAGATATCATTTGCATTTTAGCGATTACTAGGCACCCACTCAGTTCTACCATTCTTGTAATCTGAAATAAAATTCTTACTGTTTTAATAGCCTGATACCAGTGGAATTGTTTCAAAAGCCACAACTATATCAGAATGTGTTTTGCCTTTTAGAGAAATGGTCCAAGCATATTAAAGTCATAAATTCATCTCTGTTAAGATTTACATAACACCATCATTTTGTTTGGAAATCTATTGCACATGCAGTAAGTCTGTCTACCACTCTGCAGCTTCCTCTGCCACGATCATCTTGGATTTTTAAGTGCTTTTTTGCAGCCTTCTGTAAACTGTAAGGATCCTGATTTGCTCACCAAAATGCCACTTGGCTTCTGTTCAGATTGGCAATTCACCTTGTATCAGCTTCAGAAAGGAGATTTATATCCAAAGCTTCCCACCTCCCCAGGAGTACAATTAATCTCTTTTTTAAAAAGTTATGATGTAAATGTGTCTGCTGACATGCTGCTACTACATGCATGTACAAAATGGAACACTGGGAAATCAATTTAACTCCAGTACAGAGAAGCTCTTTTCACAGGGTATGTGGGCAGTCGTCTAACAACCATCTCCATGCTTCCTCCTTTTTTTCCCCTTTAGCACTGCTGTCAATTCTTTGACCATTTTCTGTTCTTCAGCTACTGCAGGCATGGATGCAAACAGGTGACAGCACATTTCTGTCCCTCCCCAATTAGTCAGCTGGAGCTTTTTGAAATATTATGTGAAGTTGGTCATTGACCTAGGGATAGCACATACAGCATCAGCCTGCATCCCACAATGGTCTTACAGGTAGTGGTAACCAAAGCCATGGGCAAGGGGAGATCTCCCACACCACCCTCTGTCTCTGTGTGTCACCTCAAAGTCCAGTTTGCAGTTCATGAGCCCATTGGCCATTTCTCCAGGTTCCCATGGTGTTTTCAGGCTCTTAGAGTCTTTTTCTTACTGACTGCACGCACACATTCCTCTGAAATAGAAAATTCATACTGATTTGCAATTTTCCCCAACAGTCTTGCCTGTGCCTTGCAACACCACACAGAGCCCCAAGTCTGCCCCAGCAAAACTGCATGACAATCTTGTAGGGATGCACCAGACACTGGGGCCTCTCACTCAGCTCACAGGATCTGTCTCTTCCTAGCATGTAAGAGCAGTTGTATCAGGGGTCCCTTTTTAAAAGGCGCCAAAGGAATTAGGCAGCCAATCAGAGGATAGTCTAAAAATACTGGCATGACAGTGTCAAAAATGGCCATCAGCCAACCACAAAGCACAGTGAACACACACGGGGATTGAACACAGTGAGAGGACTCTTCCTTTGCTGTTATGCTTCCGGGTAGGAATGGCTCAGCAATAACTGAGCATTATGAAAACACACAGGACTTGACATTGTCAAAAAAGGCCCTGTCATAAAATGGTGTCTGAAATCTTGAATAAAAATTGTCCCTATTTTATTGCCAAGGACAAGCTCACGAAAGTACACTATGTCTTATTACATAGTTTGCTATTTCTTGTTGCGATGAGCACGTTCCCGCTCCCATCCCATATGTGTATGGTTCCTCAAGTACAGTACAATTACTGTTACAAACTGCCTAAAATTGGAGGATCAGCCCTGACAGAGACTTACAGCATATAAAAGCAGACTGTGTATATGGAAATAACTGTCTAACAACACTCTATTTGAGAAGGAATCCATGAAATTGAAGAACTCTAAATATTAAAGAACAATTAGTGCAGAATTTTCTATTGACAACTGTAGTGTCTATTACTCCTTTGCATATAACTGAGGTTATATGCATGTTCTGGAAAGCCCTTCAACTGGGGTACTTGAAGGAATATATAAAGACATGAAAGTCTTTATATAGTGACCTTATTCCACAGGTGTTACGGAAAACATGTTCTTTCCATGACCTTTTCTTTTAAAAAGGGTTTAGTTGCTACTTTTTTTCTTCTGGTTGTTTTTTTTAAAATAGTATTCCAGCAATGGAAAGAGTATTTTTATGCTGAGTTGGAGGCTGTTATAAATACTCTGCTGTCCTTATGACCATCACAGCCAAAGAACTGGCAGGATGCTTGCATTTTCTACAAGTCTTGCCTGCAAACAGGGCAGCACACAACTGGTACTAAAACCCCCGGGTGCGTCAATGAGCTGAGTAGTTTGCCATCCCCATGAGTCACTGACAACCCCAGTTATTATCAGGACCTCTTTGGTTGGTAGCTATGCAGCCAGGAGTGGATGGGGAAGATATATTTGCCTACTCAAGGCTAAGAAGGAGGGCTTACTCCTCCAAGACTGAAATTTACCAGATGCCCTTGTTAGGATCTTGTCTGCCTTCAGGATCCTGCACAGAGTCTGTGAAAGAAGATAGAAAGAGAAAGCAGAAGACTGAGAGTGGAAGCTCCCACAGAGCCATGGGCATTAGCAACTACTGCCCACTGCAGTTCATTCACTTGGCCAGTACTCAGCAAGTCATATTTTTGCCCTTTCAAGTTCAGAAAAATGTAAAGTGGGGCAGGGCAGGGCTGTCACAAGGAGAGGTATTCACCTCTATGAGGTGAATACCTCTCCTTGGGAGAGATATGGGGGTAGATATTGGCTGTTTGTAGACAGTTGAAGCTGTCTGGAGCTGGCAGTGGCTGCCAACCAGCTGGCCGTGAGGACCTGACAAACTCAGAGTAGGGGAAACAGTCCTTTGTGTCATGGGGCAAGGAGGCACCTTGTGATTCCCCATGGGGACCCCAGAAGGAACCTCCAGTGCAAGAGACAAATGGATCCACAGAGTCCAAAGATGGGTCCTGGGCCCAAGGGGGTTGCACCCACCATAAGCACTCCACTCCTCCTGGCAGGGAGTGCAAAGCATCAACCTCAATGTAGCAGCCACCGGCCTGTGCTGATGTGGCAGAGCCCAGGAACACAGGCAGATAGGGGAAGAGGTGTTGGTGTTAGCTACTTTTCTTGCATAACTTTTTCAAGGGTATTATCAGTGAGAATTTTCTGTACTAATTAAAAAATTTAATTAGGCAGAAATAAATTTCTGGATCCATAGCTTCGGTTTGTTCCCTTTGCCCATAATAAGCTTTTGACTGTAAAAGCCCATGAACTGGGAGACATCCAAAGTATGAAAAATTCAATGGTAAGCTAATTATGCAAAATTCCTGATCACCTCAGGCTGTTCAAATTGGAAAGTCTCTATTTGCTACTTTTGAAATATTAGCTCATAAATATATGCCTCTTTATGCTTGACTCTGGTCTCTGCTCCAGCTCACTGCATAAGCTTTCAACACAAGCTCTAATCTGTGTGACAGGTACATTTGAACCCTTAACCAAACTAGTGGTAATTTGGTTCAGGCACCAGAGGAGGTAAAGACCTGAGCCATAGCCAGGCCAAGAACTCCTCTACTTCCAATGCATTGTCTGAAAACCCACAAAGGAGCAGAGTGACACAGTGAGCATTGATGAACATGAGCTTGGAACGCTGATCATGCAAATAACTAATAAATAGTGGGTGGACCTTCTAATCTCAGTATTCAAAGCTCAACAAAAGCTGTGGGTACATGGAGTCTCATCCATACCTTTCCCATTTAACTATAAGCCAACCACTTTATTCTACAAACATGGCTGCCTCAGTGAGCTCTCTTTGAGCTCTCTTTCAGACTGCATTCATGATAGTGATCTCCTGAGCTGGGATGCCTCTCAAGGTCGCTCCTCAACGCAGAGAGACTTTTTACTGACAGCAGACCTTTGGTAAGTGACCAGTATCATGCATAGCCTTGAAGTGGGGCAACTTTGATTTGTGCCTTCGTAATGGATTTGTGTCTTTGTAACTTTAATTTGTCTTGATAGTTTTGATACATTGTTCAAATGATTGTTGCTGTACAGTAATAGTGTGAACCATGACATAAAACTTAAGTGGAACTTTTTCATCATATTAAAACACTTTTGTTGATACCTTTTTCAGATATTAACAATTCACAACAACCTATTGATAAGACCAAAGCTCCACAATAGCTGTGTGTAACCTCTCATGATCCTGGATGGCCTTTCTTGCCTTGCTCTGTCCATGATTATTTATGTGTTGTTGAATTTGCTCTTCCAACACTTACACTTGCTATAGCAAAGACTTCATTTTTTGGACATACACACAAAATTATTAGTTCCCTATTTGCTAGAAAGAAAATCTTCCATTTTAAACTGTTATTCAAAGAACGCAATCATTAGCTCCTTTTGCTTGCACAAGATTGTTTTTGCTTTTCTTCCTCACCAGTGATCACTGGCTGAAGGACTGAAAAAATAGTCTATTGGTAATGTAACTCGTGCTTGTAAACTTCCTGGAATAGAGCAAGGCTCTTGATGGAGAAAAGAAGAAATAGCCTAGCCCCCCCTCAAAACACCTCCTACAGACAGTCCTCAATTCCATACTGAGTTACAGATCTTTAGCATTACAGGTCATTAAAACCACCTTTCCACCTGATCTCACATCTCTTCACCAATGTGTCCCAAAGCTGTAACTGTACCCTGTGCTGTGAAAACAGTTAGTTGCAGAATTGTAGCTTGTAAAGGGCTAGCGGAAAATAGAGAAGTATCTAGAGACAACTGTTCACTGCATTGAGAAGCAGCTCAATTTTATACATTCTTAGGTGTGAAGGCAAGGTAGTTTGACATGTGATAAGTCCTCTGGTTGAAAAAATGCGATGATGCAATTTAGACAGTAAGAAAATAATAGAAACCAAGATTTGTTGAGACAGGTCATAGAGACCAAGCCTTATTTTTCAAGCAGAAATTGAAGACAATCTCTTTGAGTCAAATCTGCTCTTCTTTAAGGCAGATTTTGCTTTGTCAACATCATTGCCATTTGGGTCAAGTCTAAGAAGTCTGGGTAAACTGGATGGGAGAAGCAGAGATTTAAGGAGGCACAAAAAAGAAAATATATTAGAACCAGCTGCAGCAAGAGGGGAAATTCATAAAGCCATAAAACAATATGCAAAAAAAGACTGTGGCTACATTTTTTTTTAATATTTGATTATTTTCTGCCATAATGATCTGGGTTCTTCTTGCTGTTTGAGACCAGATGATGTGCCCTCAACACACAGAGAAAAAACACACATAGAAGAATAGTCTGTTCCTGAACAGAATTCCTGTTACATTCAAAGGATTACATCTGTACTCTAATTTAGGATGTAATTCAATACCTCACAATTTGAATAGGATACCTAAGCTGCCCAAGAGTGTCCACTCATTTCAATTGCATTTCTGTATGCTTGCCAAAGATCAATAGCTTAGGCCTTAAGCATTTCTCCTGTCTATACACATAATAAGATGACATAATTCCTCTATTTTAGAACATGGTTCCCTGCATAGAAACTACTTCTTTCTTCATGCCCGTATTCTTCTAGGATTCATTTGAGATCAAAGTACCTATCGGTGGGAAATGGAATATGTTGTTCCTGCTGACTATAACTATGCTGCTAAATAACACAGAGCAATGGATCAGCCTTAGGGTCGAGTCCAGGCCAAATTGCACAAATGGGATTGCACCCATATATGCTAAAGTTGGCTGTTTCTACAGCTTGGACCAAAGAAAACTTGTTTGAATGGTCAGACCAAAAGAATGAATAAACAGTGAAGCATCTCATCTGACCTGGAGATCATCACAACTTTGCTCCATGTATCAACAGTCTTAAGGCCTCTGCCTCACAACATGCTTTCTGTATGAACCAAGCATCCACTCCCAGTGTTGCATTCTTAGCCAGACTGAAGTCACCATACAGACAAATCTGGAGCGCTGGCAGAGAGAGATCTGAGCCGAGGAAGTATCCAGCAATGAAAACACATTCTCTAAATGGAGATTGGATTTTTTGGTGGGAAAATGTATGTATTCTCACAAAAGGGAGCAGCAGCATCATAGCATCAGGAAGAACTGAAAACTGGGCCAGCAAGACTCAGGTTTGCCAAGAGAAGCCCAAGAGCATCAACTGAATGTAAAATAATGTGAATGAATGTTTGCCTGGAATGAATGTTTGCCTGAGTCCTTACTCCATGGAATAATTTTTCATAATAGCAGAGTAGCTTCATACCTGTTCAGCAGTTCATAACTGGCAAGATAATTTTGTAATCTGGTAATTAACCCTCTGCTGTCGAACCATGGCATTGTTGCATAAAGCTCTGTGCTCAGTGTTGCTGGAGGAGGCAGGACTACGGTGAATTAACACAGTGGAATTATAAATATCTGAAATGTTGAGTATCCACCTAATTCAGAGTAACTCCCCTGTGATGTGAAATCACAGTGATGAGCACCAACCATATGGTTGGCAACTGCTCAACAAACTTTCTGTTGTGCACTGGTACCTGGTTAAGAATCTATCAACTTATCAGAAATAGCTTTAGGTGACACACTATAAGTGCTGTCACTGCAAACAAGTCTGGTGCCATGGCGTAAAACATGAATCTTCAAGTCTACTTGACCAATAAGACATGATCAATCATGTCTTGATGTATCAGGGCACAAGATAACTGTGAATTGCCTGTACCAGCAAGTACATCTCCCTGTCTCACATTTGTGCTAACAGATCATGTCAAATATGTCCTTTATTTATGCAGCATTACTTATATAGGTATTGGCAACTGCTTTTGCTAGGGCTGATGTCCACTGTCTATGATAACATAATGCTCCTATAGTGTAACACTGTGTCGGAACCCACAACATGTCTCTGTCTAATTTAGAGGACCTGACACCCCGAAATGGGGGTGCCCCGGAGGGCACTGCCTTTGATCTTTGTCCTTGGAGAACTTTGCCAATTCTAAAAGATGAATTGCAAGCCACAAGAGTGTAATATAAGCACTAATAGTCACTTTGCACCGGGTGAAATGTAGTATATAAAAGATCTGATAACATGTACATGGGGGTTAAACATGTACAGGGGGGTTAAGATGGAGTCTAAAGGGTGTGGTCACCTTCTTCTTCTTCTTCTTCACTGTCCTCCATATTCTTGGTGACAGGAGCATAAATTCATTGGTAGAATAGAGATAAGACAGGAAATTGCATGTCTAGAACAGGTTAGAATTAATTGGTATAAATTTGTAAATAATGACACGTACCATCCGCTGGTTGGATTTGTAACGGGGTATATAAATCTCAGTACGCCCAGCTGGTGGGCAGTTCTAGGGCACTTCTGCTGCTAGATGGACCTGCGGCTGTGCAGGACATCGCAGCTATAGATAACATTAGAATAAACAACCTCTGCACAGCAGCTCTATGGCCTCTGACTGAGTTATGGGCAAATGCGCTGAACTTATCTCACTTGTGTGCCAAGGCCGACTGAGGCCGAACCCACAACACTGAAATATAATGATGTAAGAGAAAAAAACATCATAGACTCTTCTGTTCTCCTCTTACCACCTAACATGGAAGCTTGGGAAGCATCTGATGGGATTCACAAAGATCCTGAGGAATCACTTTTTAACAACTTCAGGGCATTTAGATACAAACTATTAATTATGAATATATGCATGGGTCATGCATCAGTTATAAGTAAGAAGTCTTTAGGCCAAGTGTTGAGTAAGAGTTTATGATCAAGTAAAGGACTAGACCTTCTTTAAAAGTTGTGTCCACCTCCATAGTGGTAAGCACACGCAATGCTTGATTTATTATCTTCTCTTCTCCATCATTTGAGGATGCCTTGCATCCTCAAAATATTACTATTTTGTGTCTATCAAATTATTTTTCCCCCCATTACTAGTTATTTGAAATAATATGCGGAAAGTGATACAACACAGAAAAGTGATGGTTTTGTAAAATGGCACTGAGTTGTTGCATTTCATGCCCTTGAGTCTGACAGGAGGAAGTAGTGGAACATTTGACTTTGCAAAACCCACAAGGTATTTTAAGATATTATGAGAAAGAAGGACGCCAAAGGCTTTTTGGGAGCTTGGCTTGAACTATGTTACAACCATGTCCAGTTTTGGGTTGGATTTTTTCAAAGGAAACTAGCTAATCCATTCCAATTATCATCTTTGGAATGAATGAACGTTTAACCCATGAGTGAACTGGGAAGCTGGGTTATCTGAACCTATATTCATAGAAAACCAATGTGCTGCTACTCTACAAACATTTAATTAGTATAACTTTATCTCTCAAGAGTGTGTGCCCAGAAGGGAATGTTACTTTCTCATACAATAGTGAAAAGTCTCATAACATATTCATATCTAGAAAAAAAGAAAATGGAATTGAACTATGTAGTGCGGAATGGTGAATTTTCTTCTAGTGCAAACATCCATTGGAAAGGAAAGATTTTACATGATCTTCCTTCAACACAAGCAAGGTTCTTTAAAAATTTCAATACATACAAATTTTTAAGTGAAATTTCACTCCATGGAATGTTTCTCCTGGAAAAATAAGGATGAAATTCATCCAGTAATTACCAAAGAGTGCTTGCAGAAAGCAATTATTAATTTTTCCGGTTTTGTTTCTGTTTCTTTCTTCTTTGCCTCTATTTCATGAGTTCTTTTACTCAGAGTTCGGATTGAAACGCAGAAGACATGGAGTTTTTCTTCGGACTCAGATGTTTATTATTTCTTATCTATGGTACAGCTGCACAGTATGTGCTTCTAAGTTAACAAGGTGAAAATGGCCCCTGAGTTCTACCTTTTAAAGCCCAATCTATCCAATTATGGAATGCCAACTAATTTATTATTACTTATAATCCAATAACTAATCATTCATATTTTGCACTGTGGGTTTTTGAACCAATACCAGATCACCCAGGCTTGTGAAGAAGAAGGAAGAAGAACAACTAACCTACACCCAAAATCCTCCATCTTGTTACATTATCCCAGAAACCTAAATTTTCTGTATCTCTACATATTCCACCCAGTGATATAACTTTAATCACAGCAACAACCTCAGTGTTATCACATAATTTGGGAAGCTTTTCCCAAGGCCTCAGTCAAATGCAGTGTGCTTCTGAAGATCATTGCCTGTCAGCACTAAAAGACTGAAATTCTCTGAACTCTGGGTTCCAACAGTTTCTTTCTCTTCCTTTGTTAGTTATTTTATCTCTATATAGATTTAAGGACAATCCTATATTTTAAAATATATGTTGATTTGTTTCTCTCAGGACACTACTTTTTTTCCCTTTTGTGTGCTTGCCACTCCTTCTTGCATCAAATCCAGTAGTAATATGTACATGCTTCTGAGAGAAAAAACTTGTCTGCTGTTTTCATATGATGTCACAGATGTCAAGGAAGTTTTGTGTATTATTTAAGACTGAAAAAGGTCTATCTAGGACTGAAAAAGATGAAAGATCCTCAGTGTTCAGGCAAGAAGGGAGCAGAAAAAAAAGTTTGTATTTTTCAGCTTTTGAATTGTAAGATAGACTAGAAGAATTAGTTCAAAGACATAGAACAGAGCTTTCTGAAGAAAGGCATAGAAACATCTATTGTTTTCTACTGGATTACTATATTGCTTACAAGAATTTTTCTGTTTTTTTACTAACAAGCTAGATTTTGTGTCCTGTTTGAATCATTAATAAGAGTAAGTTTTGGAATCTTTGTACAGGAAGTCAGTAGTCAGGGCTCCATATAATATCAAGTGAAATTTGAAAATAAAATCCTGATGGCTATATAAAAAGTGTTTAAATTTTTTACTTCTGTGGTTTTTTATTTGTTAAAATATCCTATGTCTTAATCCTGCCTTACGTATTGTTAGAAGAGAGATACTCATACATAAATATAAGCTAGCCATCTTAGAACAGTACCCACAGAGCTCTCAGCTATTGACAACAGCACATGCTGAATATGTAATTTGCTTTAGGCATGATTGGGAAGGAGAAAAGGAAGAATAAAACCAGTTGCATTATCTACCATTTTGTTCTACATTTTGCATTTTCTCTATTGCAGGCTTCCATTATTAGTATGGAAAAAAGGAAGCTTTTCCCATTTCCAGATTGAGAAGTATCTCTGATCTCATTTAGGCATTTCTGTCAGTTTCATAATGGTAGTTGAAATTAATTCAATCCTAGCCCCAGTTACTTACAATTTGTAAAATAAAAATGTAAGAAATACGACATTAAAAAGAATGTTAATTGCAAAGACTAGAAATAGAGATGACTGAGTTCTTACAAGATGTGTTTTTGTACACTGTGCCCAAAAGCCTGTATATAAATCTACATTGCAGTAACTAAATATGGTTTGGCTTTCAGAATGCTGAATCACTCAAGAAAGCTGTTGACATAATTGAAAGCCAGAGAAACTTGCTCTCTCTGAAAATAAAGCCACATTTTCTTATATGCATAATTTTAGCATATTTATTGAACTATTTCAATCAGAAATTATCTAACTCTTCTTCATAAATTTGCCTGCTGAAATGCTCTGTTTCATAATCCATTCTCTCCATCATTATTTTACCTCCTATGTACTGGACAACCAGTATCTCAAGAGCAAACTTAAGATGAAAGGGAAACAAAACAAAGATCCAAATCTAGTAATTATTTCCTGGGTGCATAACAAAAACTAGAGCAGTTTTTCCAGCAATCTTAAAACTCTAGGGAATTTGGTCTACAATTCTACACAGCTGGCTGAGATCCAGACTCATTCATATTTCACAGAATTTTGAGCAGGAATATTTTTATAAATGTTTACTGCATTACCTCTCAGCTGGACAATCTCCATGTTAAATGAAAGGATTATACTATATGTTAGCTGAACCCTGAGGCTTCTAGTATTCTGTTTTGCAAATTATAACTAAGAAAATATTAACCACATTAGCAAGAAGAAAATAGCAACAGTAATGGCTTAATGGACAGAACAGCTGTTTTGCTGTTACTGATACTTCATTTGCTATTTAGAGCTCACCAGGTCTAAAAAATACACTTTTTAGCTACTAAATGCTCAGTGTTATAACAAATAACATTGAAAGCTAAAGGAAGAATTTTTTAAATTATTAACTAGATATAAATCCAAACCCATTTTAATTATTTACATGAATCCAATGTTGTCCCCTACAGAGAATTTTCTTATCCTAGGTTTTGGAACAATCTTTGTTTCAAATTCCAGTTATATGCATTCTTATTCATACAGAGTTTAGATGTACAGATGACAACAATCTACTTTCTTGTCTGAGTAGTCTCTTTCAAACCATATTGGGCTTACATGGCAAGGATTCAGTAGCTGCAGAGACTTCAGTGGTGATTTCTGTGAGAAGATGCCAGAAGCTTCTCCTAAGTCCAATAAAGCCAATGCCAGCTGGGTCCAAGACAGACTAATTATTGGTCAAAGCTGAGCCTCTGTGACAACATATTTAAGAATGGGGAAAAATCTTCTGCTTAACAACAGCTGGAGGTCAAAGTGAGGAGGTGGGAGAGAAGCAACTGTGCAGACACCAAGGTCAGTGAAGAGGAGGAGGAGGTGCTCAAGCTTCCACAGCAGAGATTCACCTGCAGCCTATGGTGAAGACCATGGTGAGGCAGCTGTTCCCTTGAGCCCATGAGGGTCCACATTGGAGCAGAGATCCATTAGCAGCACATGGAGGGTCCCACACATGAGCAAGTGGAGAGTTTGACTCTCCCAAAGGAGAGTATGACTGTGGAGACTCCATGCTGGAGCAGGCTCCTGGCAGGACCGGTCAACCATGGAAAGAGGAGCCATGCTGAAGCAGGTTTTCTGGCAGGATTTATGATCTCATGGAAAGCAGCCAGAGTGGAGCAGCCTGTTTCTGAAGAACTGTAGCCTGTTTCACCCAGTGAAACGGACCCATGTCCATGAAGGACTCCAGCCTTTGGGAATAACTTATGTTGGAGAAGTTCACGGAGAACTGTCTCCCAAAGCAAGGGACCCCACACTGGAACAGGTCAAGAATGTGGGGAGGAAGGAGCGACAGAAGCAATGTGCGATGAACTGACCACAACCCCCTTTCCCAGTCCCTCTGCACTGCTTGGGAGAAAGAGGTAGAGAAGCTGTCAGGGAAGTTGAGTCTGGGAAAAAGGGAGCGATAGGTAGAAGCTGTTTTGAGATTTGGGCTTATTTCTCAATATCCTACTCTGATTTGGTTGGTAGTAAATCAATGTAATTTCCCTTAGTCGATTCTGTTTTGCTTGTGATGACAATCGATGAGTCTGTCCCTGCTCTTTTCTCAAGCCAAGACCCTTTTGTTGCATTTTCTCTCCCTGTCTAGCCAAGGAGGGGAATGATGGAACAGCTTTGGTGGGCACCTGCTGTAGAAAAAAAAAAAAAGAAAAGAAAGAAGGGGGATCAAAATAAAGAGCTTGGAAAAGCTGAATTTCCTTCTGTACCCTATTTTCCTAGATCCTGACCAATAGCTTGTTACATCCTGGAGAATTAATGTATGGCCTAAACCAAGGTTCCATTACTCTGGGTAGATGCGCAGAAGAAATACTGACTAGGTATTCTCAAGAGGTAAAAATCACACAAAAGTTTACTGATGAACTATGGAAAATCCAGGAACTTTGGCAAAAGATTTAGTACAACATAAAACACTTATCACAGTATTGACTTAGCCCATTAAACTTAGCAACCTTTAAACCCATTCTATGTTATTTTCCATGAAAAGACAGTTAGAAGGAGAAGAAAGGGAGAAAACCAGGAAGACAGGAAAGACATAGAAAAATAGACACAGAGCTACCAATTCCGGGGTTCCAGGGATGTTAAGGATAGAAAACCTCAAGACGTAGGAAGGGTTAAAGATCAACGTGCTTGCCTTGTGGTCAACCTTCTTAAACTCTTGTCCCATCATGGGCCTTCCTCTCAGGTGGGACTTCCGGTCACTTGGCCACTCAGGGGCTGGGTCAGGCAAAGTGGGGGACTGCTTCCAGTGTGCTCTGATGGACAGACACTGCTTGGTTGGGTGGCATGGGGGGCAGGGCACCCCCTCGCCAGAGAAAGGCCTGACCCAGCCCCTATCACACACATTCCAAGCTGTCTCAAGACAGATTACTTTTTCCAGTCTTTGACACTTGTCAGCTTCTTTTTTTAAGAGGGCCTACATATCCTGCTTAATTTTGCATAGCTGTACACCTATCCGAAGAAGTGTGTTCATTGGAGGGTGCAAAAACCCACTGCACGTACTGGCAAGCAGAATAACAATATTGAATAATATTTTAGTCTTTCCCACAATATAAAATCATCAAGTATTCACCTCTTTTTCTTCTTACTTCTGCTGTTACCTTTTTATTTCTGTGTCATAAACACAAATCACCATCTGTATCCCTTTATTTATGGGCAAGATATAGCTATCATTGTGTGGTTTTAACGACAATTTGTATATTCTCTTTTAGTGTTTATTTTTCAGCAAACTGTAAAACAGTCTGTGTGACAGCTCTATATTACAAATTTTTTAAAGGAGAAAAAGTACTTTTAGTGGTGGTGGCTTTTTTTTTCAAGAAACTTTTCCTTTGAAACAGTTAAGTGAAGCCATTTCTACTTCCCTTTTACGCAATATTATCATCATTCTTTGCACAATTACCCCATGGGACCATTTAATGCTAATTTTGCTTCAAACCAAATTAACTCCAGTTATTAAAACAACTGAGTGATTTCAGGCATTGTGACAATGAGAAGCATTTTTGTTTGTTTGGGATTTGTTGGAAACTGTAGCTCAAATCTCCATTCTTAGTGGGTTGAATGTCTTTGTAAGAACTATATATTCAGGAGGCAGAGTTTTGGCTTACTCTTATTTATATAAAAACATATTTTGGTGTATCACAGGAAAGGCATTTGGCACCTTGTGCAGGAGATCTTATCCTAAGAGAAGGTGTGGGAACTAAAAATACCATGAAGCAATGTAATAATTAAATGAGATACAATTTGATATCAATAAAAATTACTAATTTGGAAAATAATTTGAGATAGTTTCAGAACAAAAAAAATGGAAAACATAAATTGCTTAGGTAATCAGACAGGCGTACATAAAAGAAGCTTCATGCTATAAACAGACTTAAGGCACTGAGGTGAGTAATTCATGGTCATAAAACTTGAAAGTGGAAAGAAAATGAGTACTTTTGATTCACACACCAGGTCAAGTTATTTTGAAAATTCACGGTGATATATTCTGTTTTCTCTTAATTACTCATTGATGTATTTATATATTTTTCCCATCAGGAATGTATTGTACCTCTATGTAAAGCTACTGTATTCAATATAAAAGTAAAGGGTTTTTATACATCTAATAGTTAATAAAGGATTTTGGATGTTGGTTCATGACCTGCCACAGTCACATCCAGTCCCTCCCAAATATTTCTTTAGATAAACTAAGTTATAATCTTCTCTTGACCAAACAAGAAAGATCATTTTAATCTTGTTTTCTTATTTCCAAAAGAGAAAAAAAAAAAATTACCTGTATCTGTTCTATTACATTTTTGAGGGTCAAAACAGAAAGTTAATAACTTTCTCTTGCCCATTTGCTCTGACAGCTGGCGGTCAATTAGTATTCCCTCATCCCATAATTGGAATCGCTGATTACAAACCACTGTTGCTAAGACTCAAATATTGTGGCTCATTTTCAACTTCAGTGCCAGGTGAGATTAAGTGAAATGTCCCTCTGGTTAAACCACCAGGAGCTGTGCCAAACTATAATCAGTCTTTTGCATACATCAGAGACCTACAAACACAGCAGAATGATTGTATAAGCAGCAGCTGCAAGTTAAAGCTGAATCAAATTCTTCAAACATATGCAGTTTGCCAGATATCCAACCACTCTTGCAAATGCCAGTATTTCATTACTTGGCAAGTTTTCTAAGACACAGAGCTAACACAAAGTAGAGGAATACCAAATTGTCCACACAATATGTAAAAGATTTTTTTAACCACATACAGATAATTCCAATTCTTCTATTGATGAGATTATAATTGTTGTTCCCTCTGCATTCAGTCTTCAGAATACCTAATGCTGAATCCTGATAAACACTGAATTTGTACAAAATCCAATTTCTGAAATAGTTTCTCCATGAAGAACTACTTAGCATAATGTTAGCCTGTTATCTTTTTACCAAAAGAAGTTTAGGTCACACTGAACATTAGCTATGAAGTAAAATTCTTTGGGGGTAAGGGAAGAACTGAGGGTAGGGAGCTTATTCAAAACTCTTGTAAATAGTGACATCTAAGATGAGAAATATGGTCACTTAGTAGATGAATAGTGGTGTTTCAATACTTCCATCACCTTTTTTTTCCCTCTCAATAAATCTCAAATGTAATATCTTGCTCCTGTCTAGGAGCCCCATTCAACAATCAATTTTTTCCAGATATTGCCTCTTCAGTTCTTTTTCTTTTTGTGAGGGGGATTACTGAGCTAGAAATATTATTGTATTCTAGGAACTAACCAGGGAACCAGAAGACTGTAGTTCTGTGGTTCATGAATATAAATTCCTGATCTGATGAAGATTCCTTTTCTCTAACATTTTTTTTTCCCTTTGTGTTACTTTGTTTACATTATAACCTCTTTAGGACTAAGATTCTGTCATATTTTTTGCTACCATATCTCAGCACATTGAAGCTCAATGAATGAGAGCTACCATCTGCTATAACAGTTCACACAATAATTGGAAGAAGTACTTTAGCATTCAGCACATTCCTTCAGAGGACAGTACCTAAAAACTTGCTTAAATGTTTTTGTGCTTTCAATGTTTTCTTCAATTTCCAGAGGAGCATGTTGAAATCCTCATCTTTATGAGCTGTTAGTTTGAAGTGAGCTTGCTTGTTGAAAGTAATCAATGTGTTTAATGTTCTGTTATGTTCAACAGGAATAAGATTACTGTTCATTTCAGAGCAGTCCCTGTTTCATTCTGAAATGTGCCAATAAGAGAACAAAAATCTTAACAGAGTGTGTTAGAATATATACTCCTGTCGTCATGCTTGATATCCTTGCCAATCCTCTTATATTTATATGTAGGGCTCATGTGTTGAAATGTGCATTTCTTAAGGTCAAGTTTGTATGTGATTTCAAGTGACACAAATTGGCTTTAACTGGATTATGTTTTCCAATGATCTCTCATGGTCTCTGGCTGCCTCTACGTCAAATGCTGCAGTTTCACTGATCAAACTATATGGGCCTCAGTGGAGGAAGTGAGTGTCTATCAGAGTTTCTTACTTCCCTTCTCCAGCTTGTATTCAGAATTTTAAATTGAGGGTAACATTGCATCTACCAAGGAGATTAGCTTGCTTCATTAGCAAGAGGGATGCGAACAGTCATGGATGGGGCTGTGATGAGAAGATTAAACTCTCAACTACCCCAGAGTATATATAAAGAGGTGCTTGGAATTCAGCATCCGGAACAATTAGTGGGGAAATAAAATGCAATATGTGTAAAGTTTTGAGTGTTGCAACAGTGATGGGAAGAACAGACCCACTAGAAGGAGAATGACTGAAACAGATAGGTGAGATGAGTCCATTGACTACTTAAATAATGTTCAGTAAAATGACTATACTGTTTCTCAGGAATAAAGGTGAGTCTTATCTGTAAAGAAGAGAGCTATTGGATATGCAAATTAGCAAAAATTCCTACCTATACCTTAAGATTATTACTGTTTCTACTTGTGAGTAAAAAATGAGGGACATACAATAAGCATATCTTCAATTTAAAAAATCTATACTATTCTTACAATGATATTTTCACTGTGATTGTATCCAATTTATTGCTTTCTCAGAGAGTCCTAAAATAATAACAAAAAAAAAAAAAATTCTGGGCAGTACATAATGGAATTATTTTCCTTTTGGGTAGATTTAGAGACTTCATTTTCAAAGAGGGCAAATTAATCTAAATAATTGGGTGTCAAAATCGTCTCTGTGGGTTTTGAAAATTCAAGTCCAGGTATTTTTATTACTTTTAATATGTTAATTTGTGTTTTTATATGTATTGTAATATCTTCTATAGAAACAACCATAGAAGGACAAGACCAGGTTAGTCTGTCTTATCCAGCCCCTGAAGTGTATCCTTGCAGGAAAAAGGATGGCCACTCTGCAGAAAAACACAGCTCATAATACAGAAATCCAAAACAGTGTAAACAAATCACATCCCAAGAACATTTATTTGTACACACTGGCAATCAAAAGGACCTTATGATGTAATTTAGACATAGTTTGAGCACTGTATATGTCTGGCATTAGTTTAAATGAATCATCTCAAACTGCTTTAGCTTTTGTATATTCTTTGACACCACCGCAGTATGCTGGAAGACTATCAGTGACTGGACACCTGTTATGGTTTTATTTCTTTCTCTCCTTGGCTGCTATTTTTTTTTTCTGGCAGTGTTTCATACCTAATCCAACTTGCATTTTTATTCCATTTTTAGTAATATGCAATGAGTTGTTTTTTGGGGTGTTTTGTTGTTTGGATTTGTTCAGTTTTTTTAATAACTGTGTTTCAATTGTATCATGTTCTTATTAAAATTAAAAACTGTTTAAAATAGTTGCAAGTTTGATAAATTTAGCATTTGCAATTCAGAGATAACAATAAGCAACAGTTCAAGATACTAATGCCTGTGTAGAAACACGCAACTTAAAAAAACCTGCTGGTAATTCATTCAGGTTTCTTGCTTCTTATGCCAATGGTTTTATCCTTGACCTGGAAGGACCACACCCTCCAGGGATTTGTGGTAATTACATTTCAGACTAAAATGATCTCCACAGGGCAAAGACTGCCAATTGAATCATATTGTGCTGAACTGCATAAAAATTATGCCAAATTATGGGCAGATACTTTAAAAGCAACTTGCTTATAAAAAGGTAAGTGGCAGAGTATATTGTACTGTAAAACAAAGTCAATGATAAGAGAGGTAGTATCAAACTACCCAGTTTCATGGGACATTGAATGTAATTAATTGAATGTAATTAATTGTAATGTTATCTCAACACTGAGGTCTATTTTAAAAGGTTTATGGAAGGAAAAAAACAGAAGTAGGAATATGTTCATAGCTCTATATGAGCATTTTACTGTTGGCTTATATACCTATATGGAAAGGACTTCATAGATGCTGTTTTCTCACAAACCTCCTCCTCTAACTGACTTCAAGCTCTAGGTCTGGTGCAACTCACCTAATGAGATCACAAAGTCTCCTGCTGTTAGTTTTTTTTTTTACTTTAATGTATATTGTCTAGTTAGGACAAATATTGGTGAAAACATGGTTGGCATTTAATGGGCCATAGACTACCTGGAGGCTGGCAAAGTGCAGATCTGTCCTGCTTGAGACATTTTATTTATATTTGGAGGAGGTGACAAGAATAGGTCCTTGTCAAGTTTGAAGATAACATCAGTTTCATTGCTGTTCAGCAATATTCTAACTAGCAAATAATTCCCCCTGCAAATAGAAAAGCCATAGTTTTTCACTTCTCCAATAAAAATACTAAGTACTTTCTTAAGTAATTGATGAACAATGTCTCTCTGAACATAATGGATAAAATTGTTCATAACTTGATGATGTGTTTTCAAGAAACTTACATTCATCAGTTTGTCTCTCGTAATTTTTGGCTCTCAGTAAGAACAGGTTCAATAAACACATTAATTCTAGTTTATGCTGCTTCTTGTACCTTTTAAATTTCAAAAACAAAATTAGAAAGTCTTTGTGCTGCAGACTTCTAAATCAAAATACACTTCAAATTTTGTGTCTTTTATTTCCAAACAAGTTGCTAAAATAACTTAGAGCTTTTTTTTGTTTGCCTACTAGACCTATTTCCCTAGAGCTTTAGTCTGAACATCATGGCTATTGAAATGTAATAACCTCTTAACTTTCTGAAAAAGTCAAAGACTTTCATGTGCACAGAAGACATTAGGTTTCATAAAACAAGTTATCTATTATTTGAGCTGTGATCTCAGAAAAGGTGAGTATGTATTATCTGTGTTCATTGGATGCTACAAGCATAGTCTTTTATTTAGCTCAACTGAAAAACCAGTGAGTTTAATTGATTCTTTGATCAGCAGGGCAAGGGCATCAGAGCTAAGTGTCTTTGGGCTCATCCAGGTTCTTGTAGACTATCCCTTTCCCAAATCTGTAGCCATTTGTCCTAGGTTTGCTCGCAAGGAGGGGCAAAGCCTGGAGCAGTACGGGCACAGCTAAAATGCTATTCTATGTGGCATCTTTCCAAGAGCTCATCTTCCATTAGGCTGTGAATTATATTGAACATCAAAGGTATGATGAGTGCTCTAGTTTCAAAAAAAATCTGTAGAATGTACAGATGTGAAGCAGAATGCCTTTCTCTGACCACATGGTAATGGATGGGATTTACTGAATTTCCTTTTTTTCTTTTTTTTTTTTTTCCTGGTAGACTAACTTTTAAAGAAGTGTACTAGAAGTGTTTTGAGGAAAGTCTTTAGATCACACTGAAAGACAGTGTAGCCTAAGAATTAGAAGTCTGTTTAACACTGAGGTAAGTGTTGAGCTTATTGATCCCCCCTAAAAACATGAATGTAGGCAGTGATAGCAAGATAATTTAAGTAAGTAGGGAATGCACTGGCAAATTATTAGATATAGAAGGAGCTAGGAGGGGATGTTCAGACTCACACTTTTGATTAACCTAATTTAATTAGCAAAATTATCTTTTAGTCCTAGTTGAAGAACCCACACATTCATGATGAATTAGACACACACTTCTCTAATCAGAAGACTAACAAGCATGGTGAAGAATATGAGAAAAGACTGAAAAATACTGAGATGTTCCTCTAGGACAAGGGTATCACACTGAAGATTATATTTGTGAAAGAAAATATCACAGAAGGTCTAAGAAGGAAGCCAGAGGAATGCAGCAAAGCAGAAGGAAGAAAGGTTTCAGAAAGGAAAAGGTAATTTTTCTGGGATTTTGTTTTGTCTCATTTTTAATTCCAGCATGTGTTCAATGCATTATTCTCTTTTAGAAAAAGAGAAAGCTATCTATTTCAAGTTACCTGTTTCATTTTGTTCTGGACTCAAAGAGACGCTGTCTTACATTTTCCCTCAGATTTCTCTCCCTTGGTCAGGAGTCACTTGGGAGCTGTGAGAATGGTACTCTAAAGTTCAGTAGTCACCTGCTGAGCAGAGCAACTCTACTGTAGCATTCAGAGTTACTGTGTTTTTTTATTCCTCATTCTCAGACACTTCCATCAGTCTCTGATGTTACTAGGTATTCTTTCTGAAATATTCATTTCTCAGACCACAGTTGTTTGAGTGGTTGTACTTGGAAAAATAGAACTACAATCCTTTCAGCCTCTTGTGCTCTATTTTTTTTACTTTATACTGAAAGGACAAATGCAAGCATTTTGTTGCAGTAACTGTTCAATTTTAAGGAATAGGCTTTACTTCAGTGTTGTGAAAGTGTACACTTCAGATGTAAGAATAATTCCAGTTTTTCGCTCTGTTTTATGTGGGCCTGGTAGAGAAAGGATGAGAAACACCAATCTCAGTCATTCTGCCAACCTGTCTGATTTTTAGTTTTTATTGCCTTGGAGGGGGGTGGGAGAAGTCTTGCCAAAGTAGCTCACCTCCTTCTGTAAGTCAGTGCTACTTTCACAACTCTCTCTTGATATCATCTTTTGAAAGCAAATCATGAAAAAGAACTCTATACATTAAGATATATTCATCTTAGTGAATGTTTCAGAATTTGTAACCCTAAATACACTGGCTGAATTATAAAAGGAGGGGATGTACACACATCTGTTCCCCCAAAGATGCAAAATAAAACCTAAGAGTATAAGGTAATTTTAGTGTAGAAATGTTCTGGAACTTCAGTGTGAATTTCAAAGGTGATTTCTCCCATGCTTCATTTTTTGCTATGCTTGTAACTGAAAGGTGTGGTATATAGCCATGGGAGATTTCAGACCTGATAATCCATAGGGATCTGCAGGGGAACAGCTCATGTGACCGTGTTCTCCTTACACTCTCCTTAGCAGTTCCCAGTACAGAGTCCTCTGCCACTACTGTTCTGCTGAGATCTCAATTTATTTTTTGTGGAGCACAACTATGTATTTCTGATTTTTTGATCCAGCATGCCAAACAGAACTACCAAGCCTGGCCTGTGGTCTGCTGTACAGTTTCCCCTAGGCTGGATTGCATGGGTATTGGAAAGCGTGTGCCTGAATTGTCACAGCTGGTGCAGTCCCACCAGAAGGGCCTGAGCTCTGCGCTTCAGGAGCACCCCTCTTTCATGTCACCTGGTAACTCTGGGAGGATATCACACACAGGGGCCAACAAGACCTGCAGCATTGCTTAACAGGTTTTAGGAAACCAGTGAAGTCTGAGAGAGTGCCAAGGGAAAAGGTTGACAAAGGAGCCAAGTGTATCCTGTTTGTCATGTATTGTTAGGGCATGGAGAACGCTGGAAATGTGTCCAGGAGGAAGGTCTGTGGTGTGTAGCAGCAACATATAGAGAAATTAGTAAATACACTGTGCCTTTCAGAGCAGCCTAAGAGATACGACTTTTCTGAGTGTTTTTCTACTTTTCTTGATATGAAAAAATCTGCAGAAATAATCTTCACTTTTAATTCAGTTGAATTGAGCACTTATAAATAAACATGAAAGAAATCTATTACTAAAAACAAACAAACAACTTTTTTTATTATTTGTTTTAAATTTCGTTGCAATTTGGTAAAATGTCTGTTCAGATCCAGTAATAATAGAGGCAGATTCTAACTAGTTACACCGTTATTTATGTGGTGACATTTTGAACTGGATACCATGTCTGGTGAAATTTCACTATTCACGAAGAAAATTAATGTACTATTGACAAAAAAGCTTCACTTTGTGGACTCAGTCTCTTTCTTTGTTATTTCCATGCCTATTAAGCTGTAAGGCAAGTACCAACCCCATTAAAAACTGCTTTCCAATTATTTGGTAAATATACTGTACAAGGAGCTATCAACAACTTCAAAGATTAATTACTAGGCAAAGTGAAACTTACATTTTTCAAGATAAGACAGAAATGCTGAAGGAACTATATTATTACAGTACATGGCATGGTACTTATGTGCTGATGGCTGAAAAAAACAGGAGATGAAGAAAAGCAAAAATGAAGAAGTGAAGCCTATATTTCATTTAATTGTGCCCTTTTCTGTAGGTATTGAGCATGTATATCATGCATCAGATTTACTTGGTCTAATTTTATTAAGCTAAAAAATAATGTGGGAAAAAAAGTCCTTTTCTTTTCTTTTCTTTTCTTTTCTTTTCTTTTCTTTTCTTTTCTTTTCTTTTCTTTCTCTTCTCTTCTCTTCTCTTCTCTTCTCTTCTCTTCTCTTCTCTTCTCTTCTCTTTTTTCTTTTCTTCCTGCTCTCTTGTTTTATATTGATATTATGGTTTGATTTTTGCATTACAAAATTCTCTGAGCTGGGATTATCACCTCCTGTATATTTTCAGAGTGCTTTGCACAGAGACATCAGCCTGAGTGAGGCTTGCTATGTTGTGAATAAAGACACATTGTTAGACTCACTGGGATATTTCATCTGTGTTAAACCACTTTGACAGCACAAAGCAAATGCAAATGTAAATGTAGTTGTGGTAGCTAGCTAAATCAGATTTATTAAAATTCTTATCCACTAGAGAAATCAAGGTGAATAATGTATCCAGTAAACTGCACCCAAATTCATAATGGTAGACCATTTACTGCAGAAAAAAAGATTGAAAATTTATAAATTGGAGAGAGGAGGGGGAATATAAGTTAAAATCAAATTTAATAATGTTTCTAAAAAAACCCAGCACAACCCTATATGCATAATATTTCACTGGATCTGATCCTAGTCTAATCGTGGAAGTGTAAATATTGCTTTACACAGTAAGCCCAGAAATCTTCCAGAATATATTTTTTCATCATCATTTTGTACTTTTTTTTCAGTATTTCCTCTTTGATTGAGTTATACAGTGAAACTGACTGATGTAATATTTAGCTGAAGTGTAAGCCTAAATCACAGAAATTCCACCTATTTAGTTTTTATCTTAAGCTAAAATGATACATGCAAATATTTGATATAAATTCTTGATTTAAATGTATCATGATATATGATATATGAGAAAACAATAAGGCCAGGTTGCCAGAAATGCACAAAACAGCTGACATCACAGCTCACTGAATATGAAAATTATTTTCAATTGTGTATATATGTTTTCAAACCCCTGTCCTATTTTACATTACTATTTCACTACTATCAACCTAGTTATTATATTAAGAAACTGCTCTATAAGGGTTCAGTATTGTAATGTTTTTTGTGTAGAGACTCAAATAATGTTTTTTAATATTGTCCTAGTTGCTCCCATTTTTCTTCAAAAGGCTTTTCTGCATTAAAATAGTGTTATCCTTATTTCTTTCATTTTATCCCCTGATATGGTCTTTGCAGTTGACTGAACTTCTTCTGCTATGAACACTTCCTTTTTTTCCTCATTTCTTTCTTAAGGGTAGTAATCAAAAATTTTCAGCCTCCATCTGTCCTTAGCAAATTAGAATTTTCATTTGCATATTGTATTTCCAAAGAATGCATGACAGTATAGATGCAATGGTTTTAAGCCATAAGCCTGGGATGGCCACAAGGAAAGAAATCATTAGTGAATTTTGCCTATCATCTTAAATTAGTGCTACAAGAATCTTTATATGTCATTTTAAAATTATATTTTAGAAAAGCTTTAAAACATATTTTTCTACATTGTAGTAACAAAATAACACAAATTCCCTCAGTGATATAAGAAATACACATGGCAGAAAAAATAACCAACCAGCCAAACACAGAATAAATCATGTTTTAAAGAACCTCGTAGATAAACTAAATAATTTTAATTTGTATGTTATTACAGTGTATTTGCTCTGTTATCTCTTGAGCTTGCCCTATCTTTTGAGCTAGCTTACCAGAACTGTTTATTTCTTCTGTGAAAAAGTTCCTTTTTCCTAGTCCTACTGTGATTTTGTATATCAGACCTCCTGGGGCTAGCACAAATCAAGAATAACATGTGTCATTTATAGAAAAAAAAAATCTCTGCATGGATTTAATAACCTAAATAATATTTTTTTAAAGCTTGTGAAAAAAACATATTTCACATCTAAACCTCCGTTGCATTGTTATGCTCATTCTTCCTCCCCTCTTTGATTCTAACATTTATTAATCACATCTTTTGTTTGATCCTCTCCTGAAAGTTTTGGGAATGGAACTATGACTCTCAAAGGAGATCAATGATAAGAATACAAAGTAAGTAATGCTTTCCTGGAGAGACGGGTATAGACCAACCTGTCCCGGTAGGGATGATCAGAGACATACTTAGGCAGAGCACACAAGCCTGATTCCTGTTTGTGATCCACTCCCGTAATTTCTTCTCCAAGTTCATGATTATTGTATTAGGGATTCTAACATGTCTCTCTTTGCCCATTCCTTTCAGTATACATTTGTTCTTTATTTGTTCATTCACCCATGAATTTGAACCTGCTGACACTGGCTGCCTCTGTTATTTCCTATGACAGCAATTTCCAAAAGATCATTACCTGCTGTGTAAAGCAATACTTTCTTTTATTTGTTTTAAACTGCTTTCATTGAGGTTATTCTACGTTTA
Source organism: Dicrurus megarhynchus (assembly GCA_013399195.1). Classification (NCBI taxonomy): domain Eukaryota; kingdom Metazoa; phylum Chordata; class Aves; order Passeriformes; family Dicruridae; genus Dicrurus; species Dicrurus megarhynchus. The sequence continues at coordinate 221,472 of VXAD01004214.1, forward strand.
ATATCATGGTATTTGATGAATAAAAACTCCTGTTCACTTTATCTAGCACCCTAATAATTTTTTAGACCTGAGTCTGTCAACTGTTCTGTCTCCAAACTAAAGCCCTAGACTTAGTCCCAAAGGTCTCAAACAAAATGATCAAAATATGGAACAGCTGTTTGAGGAGGACAGACAATATACTGTCTCATATCACTAATCTTTGATATGCCTTTTGAGTGTGTTCAGAATTACAGAATGGCTGAAGTTGGAAGGGACCTCTGGACATTGCCTGGCCCATTCATCTTGCTCTAGTTGTGAATTATGAGGAGGAACGCTTAGTCCATCCCAAACAAATTCCAGCGTGAAGATAATACTTAATCTCTCGGCCCATGTGGAGAGGCAGTGCCATTGGACATATGCAGTGCAGGTCTGGAGATGCCAAAAGAAGATTTCTGGATGACATCAAGGCAAAAATATTGAGGTTTTGTAAAGGTTTGTCTGGCTTTGCCATTCCGTTCACTTAGGCACCAGTCCCTTTTTCCATCTGCCATTAAATAATCTTTTAATAGAAAACCTGACATTAGGTTCTGCATGCTATCATGGTGTCTTTTGCATCTAAAGGTAAACAGTGTGTTCACCTATGTATGTGGTGCATACACAGACATATGACTGATGTGTGTTTGTGAATGTATGTGCTTACAACTAAATACCCATCTAACAACATTCTTTCTTTTTTCATGTTTCAGAGTCAGCACCTGAACTCTGATTTGCTTTGGGATGTCCAGTGGCCTTTGTCTTAATCAAGACTTTCCAGCAATCCCATTATTTTTCTTAAAAGACGTCAGAAATCCATGATTACATGAGAGTACAGAAGAAATGCCTATAAAGAACAAACTGCAAGTAAGAGCTGCAGGACCATGCAAAATGCTAACTGTGACTCCATTGTTAATCAGTTTATAAATCTGAATTTCAGAGGACAGTTTCTAGTTAAAGATACAAAAGAGCTAAATGCTTGTTCTGCAGCAGCTCTGGCACCTGTCACCATTGGTGAACACTGGATATGACAGGCAGATTGTATCAGATTCATCATTTACAGTTGATACAACTCATGGAATTTGTACCACCGCTGAGGGCTGTGGGACATTATACAATAGCGTATCATTGGCACAATGACCTCAAAGGTAGATATCAAAGGTGTGCAAAAGTGGGACAAGATCCAGTAGGAGTTCAAACTATCAACCTACAGACAAGAAAAGGGCTCACTCTAGTGGTACAAGCCAGCAAAACAACCAAGATAATCTACCTGGACGTCAACATCTCACAGCCTTAAAGGGCTGGGGAGAAAGGGAGGTATGAGACTAAAGAAAAACATGATGAATAAATTGCAAAAAAACCCAGTAAAATGTGCAAATTACAAGATTGGTAATGTTTCAGGGGACCTGTTTGACAGCTCTGCACTTGATCATCACAAGCTAAATTAGAAAAGCTTGTTCTTCCAACCATACCACACAAACATATGGCTTGCTTTGGCAGTCAGGACGACCAGAAATGGGGTAGTTCTGGGTCCCTTCTCTGGCTACATGAGAGCACCTGGACAGACAGCCCAAACATGCTGGTATCACCATGTCAGTTCCTTTTTGAGATCTGAGAGCAATGGCATCTTCCCAACCACTTCCTAGAACATCACATAAGCACACAGCTTATACGCAAACACATTCCCACAGCAGGGTGATGCAGTGCATAGCTCTCTTGCTTGAAAGACAGACCAACAGCTGAAATGGATATTCCACTACCTGGTATCACAGTGCAGCTTCTCCCAACAGCTTTTAGTCTCTATTTTTTTTTTATTGGTTCCTCATTGCCACTGGTACAGTGACATTCATTATTCTTTAAAATAATTTGATTTTGGTAAAATATTTTCAGAATATCTCCTTTTTTTCCAGGTAAAAGTGTTCGTTTTGTCACACTGGTTTCACTGACAACTTCAAAACAAACAAACAAAAATCAAACCCCCACAGAGGTTCCCATGGAAACAAAAAATGATTGTAATTTCTTATGAAAATATTATGTTAGCCTTGCTTTGACAGTCCCACAGAGTTAAAAGCCACCATATTAAAGGAAATACCCTTTCTTTCACCACACTTTCTGCTTTATATTCTACAAACACCATAACATCACACACATGGTGTTCCCCAGGACTCAGTCTTTGGGTCAATCTTTTTTTAATTACTTTATCAATGACCTGAAGGAGGGAATCAAGTGCACCCTCACACTGTTTGCAGATGACACCAAGTTGGGCAGGAGTGTTGGTCTGCTGGAGGGTAGGAAGGCTCTGCAGAGAGATCTGGACAGGCTGGATCGATGGACCAGGGCCAGTGGTGTGAGGTTTAACAAGGCCAAGTGCCGAGTCCTGCACTTCGGTCACAACAACTGCCGGCAGTGCCACAGGCTGGGGGCAGAGTGGCTTGAAAGCGGCCCAGCAGAAAAGGACCTGGGGGTGCTGGTTCACAACCACTGATCTTGAGCCAGCAGTGAGTCGAGGTGGCCAGGAAGGCCAATGACATCCTGGCCTGTATCAGGAATACTGTGTCCAACAGGCCTCGGGAAATGATTCTTTCCCTGTGTACTCAGCCTTGGTGAGGCCACACCTCGAGTGCTGTGTTCAGTTCTGAGCCCGTCAACACAGCAAAGACATTAGGGTGCTGGAATGTGAACAGAGGAGGGCAACAGAGCTGCTGAAGGATCTAGAGAGTAAGTCCTATGAGGAGTGGCTAAGGAAGCTGAGGTTGTTTAGCCTGGAGAAAAGGAAGGCTTGGGGTGACCTTATCACTTTCTACAGCCACCTGAAAGGAGGTTGTAGCAAGATGGGCATCAGTCTCTTCTCCCAAGTAACATATGACTATACTGAAGAAAATCATCTTATTAAGTTGCACCAAGGGAGGTTTAGATTGGATATTAGGAGGAAATTCTTCATGGAAAGGGTTATCAAGTACTGGAACTGTCTGCCCAGGGAAGTGATTGAGTCACCATCCCTGGAGGTCTTTAAAAGACGTGTAGATGTGGTGCTTAGGGACATGGTTTAGTGGTGGATAAGGCAGTATTAGGTTAATGGTGGGACTCAATAATTCCAAAAGCTTTTTCCAACCTAAATGATTTGAATAATTATATTTAAAAAAAAAAAAACACAGAAGGTATGCATGGGTCTAAGAAACTCAGTGTAGTACTCTCCCTTTGCTGGTTTTTTTTTTTTTAATCTGAATCTAAGTATAATTCTGCAGTTAATTTGATTATTTAAAGCCTAGTTAAAGACTGAATAGGAAAATTTTAAAAAAAGCATTAACAGAAATCAGAAGGTCCTTCAATGATAAGTGCAGATAAGCAGCAGAAAAAAAAATAGTCATTAACTGTTCCATAAACAAAAAATTTTAGTCTTGAAATCTGCTGTTTTAATGGTATGAATGTTATAGTGAAAATATGGGATTTTATCTTCAGGAAATTTCACCTGATTGGAGAGAAAGAGAGCAGGACTTCTCAATGGCATCCAGGGAAAGGAAAGAAGGCCATGAGTAGAAACTGAAGCACAGGAAATTTCACTGAAATATAAGGTTATTTTATGTTTTTATTTATGTGTACAGTGGTAGTGAAACATGTTGTCCATATTATTGTTTCCATCCCTGGAGATATACAAAACCTGACTGGACAGGGCACTGCACTGCCAGCTTTGATCAGGGCAGGTAGATTAGATGATATCGTCCTCATAACCTCAGCCCTCCTGTGTTCCTGTTCTTTTAAATTAAAAGCTAGATAAATCATCATAGCTATATTAAAGTTACCTCAGATATGTATGTGTGGTGTAGGGATATCAACACTGTTAGCTTTGATAGAAGAACTCAGCATTGGAGTTCAGTATTTACAAATATGATGCATGTAACTCTAGATGTGGAAAATCATTAAAATTACCAATAGAATTCACAAAGGAAAATAGTAAAATGGAGAAAAAAACAAGGAAAAAAGATAAATCCCTGCAAGCATACCAGCCCAAAGGTGTCTTATAGTTGAGTGTCCATGTGAAGTGTCTTCTCATTATACCTGTATGCCCTGATGTGGACTAAAGGGGGAAAAAAAAGAATACACACTCCCAAGGTAAACCTCTGTGTTCATGAGAAGAAGAGATATACAATGTTTTGATTTTATAATGGTGGAAAACAGTGAAAGAAACACTTGATCAGAAAAGATCCAAATTATCTGACCTTCACAAAGGGCTCAGCATTAAAAAATATATCAATTAAACATTTATTTAATGAATTATTTATCCTTAAACAAAGATTCAAGTTCAAAAGAAAGTAAGGAGAGAAACATAAACATTTGTCATAGAGATGCCCTGTCACTGCAACGAGTCTTACTTACACTGACTATTCAAAAGAAGTATCAGTCAGATTATTTTTAGGTTTTTTGTGTGAACAAATGAACCAGAAAGAAACAAAATAAACACCACCATAAAAATGTTTTTGTTTCTTGGGTTTGGGTTGTTTGTTTGTTGGGATGTTTTTTATCATCTTCAGGTTTTGGATAAGGAAGAAAACAGTTTAAAAGAGATTATTGTTTTTGAGCTTGTTTGGTTTATTTTTCATAGAAGCACCGGTTTTATACTTCATGTTTTTTCTTTAGAATTATGTAGAAAATAGGAAAGCTGTTTGGCTGAAAAATTATTAAAGATCAAAGCCTGTTTTACAACAGGCAGCAAAGCTTTTGAACTCAGGTGTCAATTACTTTATTAATGTGTTCAAGTGCCTGCTGTTAAAAGTTCAAAGGCACTGTTGCCCTCACCAATTAAAGTTTAGTGTTCTTGAAAAAAGGTGCAGTGGTAGTTAATCTCTACTACCGGGAGATGACATCTGTTTAATTCATATTTTTGCCTCTTTTGCCACAGTACTTGAAGGTATTATTTTGTACAACACTTACTCATAGAATCACAGAAAGGCTTGAGTTGGAAAGGACCTTATAGATCATCTAGCTGCAACCCCACTGTCATGGGCAGGGATGTCACCCACTACATCACGTTGCTGAGGGACCCATCCAGCCTTGCCTTGAACACTTCCAGAATGGGGCAGCCCCAGCTTCTCTGGTTGTTCCAGTGCCATACAACCCTACAAGTAAAGAATTTCTTCCTAACATCTAAACTAAATCTCTCTTTTTTTAGTTTAACCTTGTCCTATCACTCTCTTACCCATGCAAAAAGTCCCTCTCTAGCTTTTCCATAGGCCTCCTTTAGGAACTGGAAGTTTCCCATGAACCTTCTCTTCTTCACACTGAACAACCCCAGCTCTCTCAACCAGCGTTTGTAGGAGAGGTGCTGCAGCTTTCTGATGATCTTCATGGTGCTCCTCTGGAGCCCACTAACAGGCCCTCATCTCTCTTGTGCTGACAGCTCCGGGCCTGGATGCAGTACTCCAGGTAAAGTTTCATGAATAGAAGGGTAGAATCACGTCCCTCAACCTGCTGGTCACTTCTCTTTTGATGTAGCCCCGGATGCTTTGAAGTTGCACTTTCTGGCTGTGAGCCCACACTGTTTGCTTATGTCCAACTTTTCACCTGTGAGGACCTCCAAGTCCTTCTCTGCAGGGCTGTTCTCCATGAGTTCTTCTCCCAGTCTGTACTCATGTCTGAGATTCCCCTGGACCAGATGCAGCACCTTGTGTTTATACATCTAATTTCTTTACATTGCTTTATCCATTAAAATTTGGAAAATATTCCTTTTTCTATTGCTTCTCGTCAAATGAAAGATTATAAGGTAAGCCAAAACAGACTTACAGGATATCAGTTATTCTGCTTTAGCTGCCTGCATACCTAGATTTAACCTAGTTAAAATTATAGAGGTAGGGTTTTCTTATTTGAGCTGTAAATATACTTGTAATTATTAATTATGGTTTATCAATATGCAGTATTTTTATAAGCCCCTTCCACCAAACAAGTCCTTATTCTACTACTTTCCAAAATGAGAATTCAGGTCCACCAGTTTATTAAGAATGGCATTCAAATTTCAGAGGCATTTCTGCACTCATAATCATGCTACAGAAGCCATTACTGACATACTTAAAAAATAAAGTAATTTCCTCTCCATTTGCCCCCTATTGATAAAACCTGATTGGTTTTATCAATATAACCAGTAGAATTATCTGCCATGTCAGAAGAGAAACAGTTGCTAATCTGTATGTGTTATGTTTATTATTTTATAGGTAAATGTTGCTAAACCAAATCTTTGGTGGAAATTTAATGAATAGTATGGTAACTCTTCAATTTTCCTTTTCCCTGCCTAACACAATTAAACATCTTTCATACAAATATATTAATCAATTTTGACTCTCCAAGACTCTACTAGAGGCTTCTGATAGTTGCTCAGTACATTACAGTACATAATAGTCTTTAGTTACAGCCTATGACATGTGAAATAATTTTCTGGACAAAATAACTATATTATAATTAAAAAACAGTATGAATGTGATGGACTAATATTTACTATATGCATTGCATATGCTAATATAATCCAGTAGTACAAAGCTTGTGTTGATCAAAACTAGAAACCTTTGCAAAAATAGTTAAAATTAACATCCAATCAATAATTAAACACTTCAGAGTCTGTGAAGGGGTAAATTTTCCTTTTCACTGAGATTCATTAACATTGGAATTGTAGCCTAAAGCTAATAAAAAAGAAACTGAGTCAAGAAATTAAAAAGTCATCTGGAATTCATATTTGACTAATATATCACTCCTGAAATCTTTTTCAGTATTTATTTTGTAAACAGTTTTGAACAATGAAAATAAAACAAGTGTGTGTAAGAGCATTCAAAATGAAGAGCTGTGGGAAGAAGGTTGAAAGAGTTAACTTAAATCTTTCCACGCAGTGTCTGACACAGTGTAGTGAAAGGAGAACTAAAAAGTCCTAACAATATTTGTTGGAGGTTTGCCTCAGCTAAGTAGCTATAGATATTACTCAGTTTTAATAACAGCACTGGATGATTTAAATGGTCAAATAATTTTGCTCTCCAAAACTCATGTTGTGAATTATGAAGATCGTCTTTTCTTTGGGCTGTGTTCCCCAAGTTCTGTCTTCATAGAAAACAATAAATGAAAGCTACTAAATATACCTTGAAAAGTAAGGTATTGCCTTTGCTATCTATTAGTAACAGCACTAAAATACAAGCATAATCTGCGTACAATCAGTCCTTCAAAATAATTTTTTTTTTTAAAGAAAAAAAAATTTAAACAGGGAAAGCTTAGAGGAAAATAAACCAGAAGCCCATATTCAAAAGAAGTTTGAGTCTTAATTGCTGTTATAACTTTCCTACCTTGTCACACATCAGTTAAAACAATTAAGATAAAATTTAGGAAGAAAATAATAGGAATAATGAAAATAATAGGAAGATGAAAGAATTATGAATAATTAATAATAGGATCAAATCTGGATTTATGCACCTTCTGTAATTTTATTGGACTACACATGATAAAAAAGCTGTAGTTATTATTGCATAGGCACATTTTGCCTATGAATAATTTTTAAGGAATTGATGTTACACAAATACAAGCAAAACTTAAGGTTATGGGGGAGTTATGGAATGAAAAGGAAAATGTGTTGATGATTATGGGAGGGTCTACTTGTGACCTGGTTGTTTCTGTAGGTAGCTAAGCTGGGGAGATGTAGGGAGGTGTGGGTGGGTTTCTAAGGTTACAGTTAATCAACATTTTGCTGCTTTAGTAGTTATGATATTAATAACATTATGACTGGCTACGGGCTTTTGCAGCTACAGCCAAGTAATTTGTCTATATTCAGCATTTTCTGTAAGTTCGATATGATTTCCCAAATAATCATTAATGTATAACTCAAACTCAAACCTGTAGGCAAGGCAAGGTTTATTCTTTTATTTTTGTAATTCTGAATAATATTATTCAGATTACAGAAAAGGGTTTGAGATCAATTAAAAGTATATAGACACTGTGAGCAATAGTTGTCTATTATGCTCCAACTTCTCAGACTTTTGTTTATTTCTCATATGAAATTTTCAGTGGAATGATAATCTTCAGGATCTTCTTTTCCTTATTCATAAAATGCCAGCAAGGCAAGCAGACAAATATAAATATTTAATGAAATTTTGAGGCAATTTTCTTTCTAGAAGCTAAAACGTTATCTGTAGTTGTCCCGTAGTCACTAAAGAGCCATAAGTAGAAATATTTTTCAAAAGATTTTAAAAGCTCTTTTACTGAGAAATATGCTGAACTATTTAAACAGTTTTTCCTACTACTGAGTAGCTTTAAATGTAGGAAATATACCTTTTGAAGTTCGCTATTTCTATGGCAATAAATAACAAACGCTCATAAAAAAATAAAGACTTTTTAAAGCAACAGTGTATTGAAAGTTGCTTTATTTTTGAACAACAGTGATAATCTTGCAATGAAAATTCATGTTATCCTCAAAATTGGAGCTCAAATAATAATTTAGAAATGTATTTGAAAGGATGCATATTCAATAAATTACTTCACAGAACATTTTTATATAAATATCTCAAAATTGCTAACATAGCAAATAGTATATTTCAAGTTACAATAGAATGTTCTGGCCATTAAAACTCTCTGTCAGCACTGAACTTGTGTGCAATCTGCTGTTTCAGCTGGATCCCTCTAAGTCCATTGGCCCTGATGGCATTCATCAAGAAAACTCAAAGAGTATTCAAAAGACATGTCAGTGATTTTTTTGAACAGTCTTAGGAATCCGTAGAGGTTCCAGTCAATTGAAGTTTTCCCAATTTTCAAGAAAAGCAAGAAGTATGACCCTGGAAACTACAGGCCTGTCAGTCACATTTCAATGACTGATAAAATTATGGAGAAAATTATTCTGGGAGGTACAGAAAAACACCTGAAGGACAACGCAGTCAGCAGTCACAGCCAGCATTGTTTCATAAGGGAAAAGTCCTGCTTGTCATACATAATTTCCTTTCATGACAAGAGAACCCACGTAACTCACCAAGGAAAGCCAGTTGATGTAATTTTTTCGATTTCAGTAAAGCTTTTGATACTGTCTCTCTCAGTATCCATCTGAAGAAAAGGTCCAGCAAACAGCTGGATAAACACATCATGTAGTGTGTGAGCATCTGGCTGAATAGGGAATGGGGTGACATCAGACTGGTGACCTGTCACTAGAAGGGTGTTGCAGGTCTCCATCTTAGGCCCTGTGCTCTTCAACATCTTCATAAATGTCTTGGACATGGGAACTGAAGGTACACCAAGTAACATTGATGATGATACTAAATAGAAGGAAGCTGCTCAATCCCTTGAAGGCAGAGAGAACTTGCAGAGAGACCTAAAACAATTAGAGGGCTGGGCAATCACTAACCATATGAAGCTTAACAAAGACAAGTCAGTTCCCAGCCTTTATTGCTGCATATGGTTATTTCAACCCAGGTGTCGACTTTTGCATTTGCTTTGATTGAATAGCATGAGGTTTTTGTCAGTCCTTTTCTATAACCTGATGATGATCCTTTGAATAACAGACTTTCTTTCCAGAGGAATTCAACTCATATAAACTGTTAATTTGCTGAGGATATAGTCTGTCCCATTTTCTGGTCATGCAATAAACTAGTATTGACCTCAACAGATGCCACCGGTAATCAGCCACCAGCTAGACATTGCAATGCCAATCACAAACCTTTGAGGCGGTGTCACTGCTACTTTTCCTCTCACCTTACAGTCTACCTACGCAGGCTATATCTCACAAGTTTTGCTAGAAATATTTTAGGTGTCAATAAGCTTGCTGAAGTCAAAGTAAACAACAACCATTGCTTTCCCACCATGCATAAAGCCAGTACTTCACTATAGAATGCAATCACATGTGATCCACATGTTGCTATGCTCTATATTTGCATTAAGTGTATGATATTGCCTTGGAATTCATTTAGGAACACATATAGGTCAAGATGTAGAACCAGCCAGCAAGGCTTTAATAATATGAAATCAGGTTTGAATCACTTCAGTTGTTTTCTATGATGACATTGCTATGTGGATTGTGGAACAGTGGTAGATGTAACAATATTTTGACTTTTGGAAAGCTTTTGATGTAATAACCTTGTGAACATAAATAATAGAAATCAATAACTTCATGTCTGTTTATCACTGGGAATGAGTGGAGTCCTTGGTGTTTGATAGCAAGGCACGTTGTTCAATATCTTTATCGATAACCATGGTGACGAGATAAAATGGGATCTTTGACCTAGAAATACCATGATGAACTTAAGGACTGGACCAATGGAAAACTCCTGAAGTTCCTTGAAGAAAAAAGCCATTTTCTGCATCCTGAGTAGAAGAACACTAAACAATAATGCATGCCAAAGAAGTAGCTGAACACCAGCTCTGTCAAAAAGGACTTGGGAGCCACAATAAATTAATAAAAACTAACTTCACAAGGCCTACTGTGATTGACTGGGAGAATTGTACCTGACCAACCAAGGGAAATTTTTTTTCCACTCAGTGCTAGCAAAGCTACAATTGGGACATTGTATCACTCTTGCTTACCTCTCCCACTTCCAGAGTGATGGGGAGAGAATTGAGGGAGTCTGAAAAATGGTACGTATCCAAGAACGTGTGTATGAAGGAGCTGGACTTGTTTAGTATGACAAAGGGAAGATTAAGATGTAATTTAAAACTACCTGCAAGTACTTGAAGGACAGTTACCAAGACAGTACAGTTCATCGCTTCTTGTTGTGTTAGGACATACAAAGGACACTGCCCATGAATCTGATCAAGTTCAAATTATTAGGAAAATCTTCTTTCACTAACGGGTTGCCAAGGCTAGAACACGTTGCTTAAATTGGTTTTAGGATCCTTGAATTTTCATATTTTCTCTTATGAGGAGCAGCTGAGGGAACTGGAGTTGTTTATTTTGGAGAAAAGGAGGCTCTTGGAGGACCTTATAATCCTCTATAACTACCCGAAAGGAGGTCATACAAGGTGAAGGTTGCTTTTCTCAAGCAACAGACAACAGGATGAGAAGAAACAATCTCAAGTTGTGACAGATATTAGGTAAAATTTCTTGATGAAAACGGTCATCAAACTTTGGTACAGGCTGCACAGGGAAGTAGATGAATCACTCTCCCTATTTAATATTTTTAGGTATTTAAAAAACAGGTAGATGTGCTGCTTTTGAACATGGTTTAGTGGGACTTGGCAGTGGTAGGTTTACAACTGGACTTGAATGTCTTTTCCAACCTAAATGATTCTATGATTCTATGGATCTTTTCTTAAATTAGGGAGAGGATGATTTCCTGCCAATAGGAATACCCAGGTGTGGCTTTTGAATCCTTGACCTCTGGATGAAATTTACAAATAATACACAAACATGAGACCAGGGCCTACACTCTTCCACCATGTTAAATAATCTAATTACACAGTACTAGTCATACCTCTTTTCTTTTTGTTCATTTTTGCAAATGTATCCTGAAGTCTGTTAATCAATCAGTGGAAAAACTTTACTATTAAGACTGATTTCAACTTGCTAGTATTATGGCTAATTATGAATCTGGTAATCAGACCACTGTCCCAGGATATTTGAGTTTGAATACTCTCAGGCTGATGTGGGAACTAAGGAATTCCTGAAAATGTTTTCAGTTGTAAAAAAAAATAAAAGGGTTCTGTAAAAAGATGCATCTGAATAAATTGCCTATTATTCCAAATGCATCAGAAAGCTCTAGTAATAATATTACAGAAAGACTGAGCCTTTCAGCATCATCGGATATCTTCTGAAAATAGCAGGCCCTTTGGTGATTGACACAAAAGTACTCATAATTTGCTTAGGTGTATCTAACACTGATGTGCTTGGCATTGTCATAAGAGTGGCAAATGTGCAGCAATAAATGTTTCCATCCCGAAAAATATTGTGGTGCTCATTTGGCTGAGATGCCCCTCAGATTAGCAGCTGCTGAGGTGTTCCCAGGCTCACAGCCTGGAATTTGGATGCCTAAATTCAATTTCAGTCCCATATTAGGCAAATAAAACATACATAGGTTTAGCTACATTTCCTCCAGGGAATATAGGCCATTAATGGTTCCACTAAAAATTAAGGGAAAGCAGCAAAATTGAAAGTGATAAATATATTCACACCATATGTTTTAGCAATCTAATTTTACATGCCTGTGTCAGCAGCCTAAACTCTGTTCAGTAGCTTGAAAACACTTTCTGGAGGAGTCTTTATGTAGGCTGTTTCTTATGATTATATATGCTCTAACTTCAGTACTTACATGCAAAATCCTTTTTTGCTATATCCAGGAGATAAATGGCACAGACAGGAATAGATCAAGGTTTTCAGGCTGACTCTTTCTAGTTCCCTACTCATTGGGCTCTATTGTCACTTGAGGTTTTTTTCATCTACCTCAAGATCATGCTTTTTTCCTTGCATTTCTGTAAGAACAAAAGGACCCTTGTTGTACAAAACAGTTTGGTAAATGATGGCAGATATTTACTGAAAAGGAAACACATAGTATCTGTGTTTCTTGCATTTCATGCCCTCCTTCTCACCCATCCTGGCCCACTGAAGTCTTCAGCAGTGAACATGGTCTTGCAGGGACAGGGATAGGAGCAGGAGCAGGGGCAGAGCAGATCTCTCCCAGCATTTGGAGACTGGAACAGCTTCCTCCCCACTCCCCAATCCACTCTCAAAGGACTGTCCTCCTGGCAGGAGCTGTTGCTTTCCTGGGGGCAATGGCCTGAGAAACCCCATGCGTGGAAGGACACAACAGCCCTTTGTTGGGGCCACAAGGCTAAGGAGAGACTCCCCCCACTGTGGGTACCCTGCTCCTCCCAGCAGCCTTGGAAGTCAGAGTGACACAGGTTAAGTGCAAAACCAAGGAGAGGAGATGGGTACTAGGAAGTTTTCTTTTATAAGTCAATTTTATTAATAATGAGGTTTTTCTGCCCTGAATAGGCAATTCTGACTTGCAGAAATTCTCAACTCTAAATACACAAGACAGCCCTTTTTGTCAAAAAAAAAAAAAAAAGGATTTTGACTGCCACACTTGCTCCTGTTGTGGACGGGATTCCAGTATCCACAATCTCAGCCATGGATTCAGGTCAAGGCAGCTAAATTTATGTGCCTGTCTGCAGGCTGGCTATCTAAGCTCCCATTATGAGCAAAGCAGTTAAGGGAAATAAATAAATTTCCTAAACAAGGTGCATCCAAGGCATCTGAGACATCCATATGCACTTGGCAGATACAATAGAGGACTACCCACATCGTTCGGAAATGGCAATTAAATTCAAGTGAGATGTCACAGGGATGTTAAATGGCATAAGATGCCAGTGGAAAACTCTACCCTGCCACAGGCAACAGTCTCGCTGTCATCCATAGACTCAGTGGAATTTGGAGAGCGATCTGCTCACATTAAATGATACACCTATGTGGTTGAATTGCATTCCCCATGAACAGCAACACAGGTTATGCTAACTATACATGCAGATTTCCTAAGATTTTGCTAGGGTTGAAGTAGATTTTTAAGTGGAAGTGTGGGTTTTTTCTTTTTCATTTATACTGCATGACAGTTGGCAATGGAGAAAATATTGTCTAACATTTGCAAGCAAATGTGGTAAACATTAAAAGTAAAAAAAAAAAGAAATTTCATTGATGTTGGAAATAATGGATGTTAAAAGCCAGCATGTAACAGCATATGAGGAAACCTAAACCAGATGCAAAAAAAGATAAATATTTAAGTAATATATACAAAATTATCTGAGACCTAACAACTACATATTATAAAGCAGAGTGGAATATCCATACATACATACAACAAGTCTGTCTGGCCAAAGGCTGTAAAATCCACAACAGAGCTAATAAATGTCTTGTGTCTTTACAGATTCAAATTCTTAAATGATGTTTGACTTCATCCAAAATATTTTCCCCAAACAGAAATAGAAACCTACAACAGCATACTGAAAATTACCCAATGGTTAGGATACCTTATGTGTCCTTTCCTTCCTGGAATTTTGGTGGCTGTTAAGTACAGTTTTGTATTGCAGCATCTTGTAGCTGTGGTAGCTAAATCAACTGACTTCTACTGAATTGCATATTTCCATGAAGCTGTAAGAAAATAATTCAAGACTTGCACCAGTGAATCTGATTTGACTGAAATCAGTTTAAGAATTAATGAAGATATTTTGCACAGAGAACAGAAAAAAGATTAGACCTTTTATTAGTTTGGTTTCATCAATTTTCCTCTTTTTGCTGTCAAACGTGCATACACCTTTTAAAAATTTTGGGAAGGAAGTCTAAGTAAAAACTGTTTCAAAAGAAAATCAGTGTTGTCTTCTATGCGATCAAGGACTTGAAGAGATGAAAAGGCTAAAAAAATAATTTCTTAATAATTTTGGGTTTGCTTTTTGTTTCAAGATTCTTTATTGCTTAGAACTAAAATTAGAGAGATAAAATTGCCTTTGACCTTATCCTTAAAAATTATTAATAATTACTAATTTCAAAACCATATCCACCATAAATATTCCTCAAATGTTGTACTCTGAATTGGAGAGCATGTTTTTAAAACATTCAGGATTGTGAGATGTTTAATTAAAAAAAAAAAATAGACAAATTTCTGAACTGGTTTTAATATCTTATTTCTTTCAGAATTTCTCTTTTCTAGAACAGGCAGGATATAATCATTGTGAAAGTAGCTGTGTCTGCACCCAACTGCACTGCAGAAGTCTTGCATGCTCACATTGATAATAGCACCAGTGCAATTCTTATGACATCATGCCAGTGACCAGAAATATGGGGATTAAATTAATTCTATATAAAAAGAATAAAAACAGAGACTGTGTTTGTACCATTTGAGGGCTTTTTCATCAGGTTCTTTCACACTAATTTTTCTATGGAAGTGCTGATTGTTGTTATCTCTAAAGATAAATGGACAAGAAGAAATAGAACTACTACAGATAGAGATGAAAATAGCTTTTTTAAATTGCCTTACATGAAACGATCAGCATACTGATGAAGCTGCGTATTAGCAAATTATAAAAAATGAAATTTTTTACTGAGTTTTGGCACTGTATACATAGCTGTGTTTAGAAATCAGAAATAGACTCAGTTATCTAAATCCAGTCTAATTGATTTAGCTTTATTAATTCAGCTGTGTTTATTCATAACACCAGAGGAACATCTCAAACTGTACTGACCTTCACGGCTGCTCAACAATCTTGGACTACAGGGAAGTCTTGCAGGATTGAGACAAAACAATGAGAGAATGAAAGCAGGGTGGCTACTCTACCTTCCATTTTCTGTTTGAGTGCAGTATTAATGAGGCATTGAGGACAATATCTGGTTGTCATGCAAAAGAGATGTGTTAAATTTAATGTCAGGAAATACTTCCTTGCCTACAAGTGTCCACATGCCTCAGCATGTCCAGCATGTGTTCCACCTGCCTCCTGGGATATGATGGGTTTCCTGTGGGTCCTGTAAAATATCTGCTAGTCCCCTAAAAATGCTCCAGATATCATAAGGGTCAGAAATAGCTGTAGGTGATTCAGTCAATTTATGATGGCAAGAAGGTTTAAGCAAAATTAAATTATTAAGTTTACGCTTTTGATTCTGTCTGCTCTTAAGACCACAATGAGATTCAGTTGCCTGAGCAGCAGTGCCTAGAGTTTTCCTGGACTATCCCACCTGCCTTCCAACAGTGTCTCCAAAGTAACACAAGCTTACTGTCATTCTGAACCATATCTGCCAGACCGTCCAGATGTTTGGGTATCCTAAGACAGAGCAGATGGCACTAAATGTCTGCATGTAGGCAAACAAATTAAATCTCTGTTCTATTAAATCAGTGGTTGGGGCCTCAGTGTCATCTGAGACATCTCCATTACCTTCAAGCAACTGGAAAATCACACACAGGACTTGGAAGAGACCCACATCTTTTTCAGATCAACATCTGAATATCAGCCAGGAATAACCTAAGGGGTCCTGGAAGGCATTAAATACCTGTGTAGGTGACTGAATCAGTCATTGAATGTAGGGAGCTATTCAGCTAAATGAGATACATACATTTTATCTTCTGCAAGTTCTTTTGACTTCGTTGACTGTGTTGAGAAGAAACTCAGTATAGTTGTCCATTCATAATATATTGGCAAGGGTTAGGTAGGGGTGGTTGCAAGGATGGTCTGCCTAAAGCCAGAGGCTGCCTGAACCCAACTAATTTCAGCTGGCTGCAACAGAGCAACACACCTGAGCCCATCAGCCAAGCTGATGATGCCTTGAGGAAAATTTATCATCTGAAAAGGCAAAACACTGTACAGGCATCGAGCAGTGAAACCCAGAAAATGTGTAAGAAACCCTGCGAACACCAAAGTCAGAGAAGGAGAAGAAGGAGGTGGTCCAGACTCCAGAGCAGAGATTTCTCTTCAGCTGATGGAGACACCCAGAGCACATATCCACATTGTAGCTTGTGGAGGAGCAGGTGGACATTTCCTGAAGGAGCTGCCACCTTTAGAGAGCCCATGCTAGAGCAGATGGTCCTGACAGGGACAGCAGCCTGTGGAGATGAGCAAATATTCCACTGCAGCCAGTGGAGACTACTACATCAGAGCAGACAGCTGGACTGTGGCCCATGGAGAACTCATGGTGAAACAAATTTATTCTGAAGGAATGTATGAGGTAGGGGACCCACAATGGAGTCGGAAAAATGTGGGGAGGAGGAAGGAGCTGCAGAGTGGAACATTTAAGTGCTGATTGTAACCACCTGTTTCCCACCCTCCCAGTCCCACTTACGACAAGGATGTAGGGAGTAAAGGACTGAAGTTGAGTCTGGGAAAAAGAATGACTTCTGAGGGAAGGTGTTTTAGTTTGTGTCTTTGTTTCTCAGCTTTCAAATGTATTTTAATTGGCAATACATTAAATTAATTTTCCCCAATTTGAGTCTATTTTGCCTGTGACAATAATTTGTAAGTGATCTCCCTGTCTTTGCCTCAAACAATGAGTTTTTCCCTCTTATTTTCTCCTCTTGTCCTGCTGAGAATAGGGAATGAGAGAGAGCGGTGGTGGCTTAATCCCAAATGGCAGCTAAATACCACTCAACTGCTCACTCTCACCCCTACGATCTCCTCCCACTCCTCCACCTCCTGGGGTAGGGAGGAGAATTGGTGAACCTCATGGGTTCAGATAAGATCATCATCACCACTATCATATATTAAGTTATGATAATAGTATTTGTTATCAATAATTACAATAAATAACAAATAAATATAATAATTACAAGTATAAATATGTATATATATATAAATTTTAATTATTATTAAACAGTAAATAATACATTATGTATTATGATTCCATATATTTATACATTAAGTATTAAATATTCATCCCATTAATATTATTATGGAGTATTATATGCATAGTGTTTATTACAACGAATAATAAAAAGAATATGAGATGATGATAATGATGATGATGATGAAAAGGAGAGAAAGTAACAAAACCCTAGAGAAACAAGAGATGCACAGTCCAATTCTCACCACCTCCTGACCGATGCCCAGCCTGTCTCTGAGCAGTGATCAACTCCTCCTGGCTAAGTCCCTCCAGTTTGTATACTGGGCACGATGTTCTGTAGTATGGCATACCCCTCTGGCCAGTTGGGGTCAGCTGTCCTGGCTGTGCTCCCTCACAGGCCTTTGTGCACCTCAGTACTGGAAGGGCCTGAGACACTGAAAAGTCCTTGACTGAAGGTAAGCACTGCTTAGCAACAGCCAAAACATCAGGGTGTTATCAACGTTGTTCTCATACTAAATCCAAAAAGCACAGCACTGTACCAGCTACTAAGAAGAGAATTAACTCTGTCCCAGATGAAACCAGGAAAGTAGGTGTCTGACAGCCAGCCGAGATCAACCTACCAATCTTGAAAAGTTTTTATCCAACTATCTTGTGCATTAAGAGTATCTCAGTTTCCAAGAGAATGGATATTACACTTTGAAGATGTCAAATAATATCTTTAGAAACTAAATACCTGTTTTGCTACGTATCATGAAGTGTTTAGAATCTCCAAGTCTTGCTGTATGAAATGCTGCTAAAGAATTCCAGATCAAAAGATAAAATGCAAATGTGGATACCATGATTACATGATCAGAGGAAACTCATTTTAAACTGTGCAGGAAAACAAAAAATGATAAGTTCTTGTTCTCATTCCACTTACTTAGAAGAGAAAGAAAGTACTGGCAATACTAAACCTCTTTTTTCCCTGAGATATAGTGCAGGGACAACCGTGCTGTAATATGCTGAAACCCTGATCTGCCACAAAAAGGAAGTGTTCTTTTAGGACATTGTCTCTGCTGCTGACTTGCAGAGCAGGTTAAAAGAGCAAAATGTCTGTCTGCTTATAAAGTCTCAGGAGGACTGTGATTAACTTCCCTCTTATAGTTAAATTTTGACATATCATTACATAAAACCAGAATACTAATTGGTAGTTTTCTCATTTTGTCTCCCACCTCTCGCCAGTACCAGCTGTATAAAAATCCCAGATTAGACAATTACTGAGTAATTTACTCCTAGGGACATTTTTTTTTTGTAACCCCACCAACTAGAAAGTGATTTATGCCTTTTATATATATCTATCAATTTCAGTTACACATGCAAAAAGCAGCTGTGATTTCTGTTGCATAAGCTTATTTTTTTTTAAGTTACTTGGAGACATGAATAGATGAAAAGTATAAATTTCGTCTCACATTGTCTGAAAAATATCTATATGCATTTGTGAAGAGTGGATAGGCATCCTGGAAAATAAATACTCCAGTCAGACTTTGTCTGACTAGGATGTTGAATTATTGTTCTTCACCAGATTAATATCAACCTACAGTGAGCTTCCTGTAGCAAAATTATCAGATATGTCATTTTCCTATTAAAAGGTGAAATACTAAGCAGTGAAATGGTATACAGCATTGATTAAGTCATTATTTGAGTACTGTATGTCCATATTTTAAGAAAGATGTAAAAAGTTAAGCAGGGATAAGAGGGCCTAAAAATAGGAGCATTATCTACTTATCAAAATTAAGATTGAAAAAATATATAAAGTGCACTATATATAGAATAGATAGAAGACCTATTTATAGTAGATAGGATAGACCTTTGTACTATCCTGTTCCTGTTGAAGGTGGAAGGATCTTTTTTAATTAGCAGAGAAAGCACTATAAAATCGAATGGCCTCCAGCTGAAACAAGCAGAGCTTTTACTAGAAATAGAACGTAAAACTTTAATAGTGAAAGCAGTTATTGCATGGGAACTTTCCCACAATTTACAGTCTTTAAAATAATAATGGATATCTTTCTGATGTGCTTTAGTTTAACAACAAATTACTAGCTGGGTTTAGGAAGGTATCAAATTAGTATAACTTCTTGCTTGAAAATCCTCCACTTTCCCCCCACTGAAATCACTGCCAGTGAGTTCAGGCTTACCTGTCTTGTCTCCAGTACAAGCATTCTATTTACATTTTACAATGAAATTAAAAAGCATTTGTGCAAGAACAATCCTATGGAAAGATTCAAAAACATTTTTTTTCAGGATTCAACAATTCTCAGAAATTACTAGTTGTTCAGCCTATTTGTTCTTTATCATCTGGTTTTCCTCTAACACGATTCCAAACAGCTGTATGTTACCTGAGAATTCTTTCTGGTTTATTCCACTTATTTGTTCTGAAAAAAATTGTCACATTGTACTTCAGCAGTTAGATGAAACTTCTTTCTCAACACACTGTTTGCTGGCTTAACTATGCTGACTTTGAAGGTCCTTTGGATGTGAAGTAGTAGAGATTGATGTGGAACTCTACCACATAGATCTGTAGCTGAGAAGCTGCTTCAGTTCCAGACCTGCTTCAGGTCATAGAAACAGAAAAACAGCTATTGTGAGAGTAATTGAGAGTCTTATGCTCAGTAGTGACAGCAGAAGCCTTAAGCCTTGGATTCCCAAACAGTGGGAATCCAAGGCTTATCGGGACAATTGGGAATCCAATATGTGGGCAACAGTAGTCCCATATGTAACACTACAATTCCTATAAATTAATCTTGCTGTGAGAGATAATTGCAGTATAGGCACTCAAAAAAAAAAAAAAATAGCTGCATTTATTGAAACTTTATCAGGCACATTTTTAGATCAATGACCATTCTGCTTATTCCATTACATTTCTAAAATAATACAATTAAAATTTATCTGAAGTGGTAGACCAAGAACAAGTTCCAGGCTCCCACATGATGGGATGTATCCCAAATACATGCTTGAGCAAGAACAATGCACACTAGCTTCTAGTTATGCTAATACACAACATGGTACTCACCGAAGGGAAATCCTGATAGCACAAAGAGGACTGCTGTAATGTAAACCAGGGACACATTGCAAAAAATATTGTTCCATTTTGATACAGCTTTTAACAGCATCATCATGCAAACTCTTGACAGTTCTGACGTAGTATTAACAGAATTTCTAATACTGAATTTACTAGAACCTAATTTGAATTCAGAAGCTGTGACTAAATCTCTCAGTGGAAAAAAAGGCTTCAAGGTCAAGAAGACCTATTGGCCTCCGTACTGCATAAGATTTATGTTGGAATGGTTAAGCTGGAGAGGCCCAATTAAGCCGAGTGGGCAGTCAAGTTCCAGAGCTTCTTGTTATTCTTTCCTGTAGTAATATGGATGTAGCAATAGTACCTGTTGATCATTTTGTGCTACCCTGAAAATTCAAAATACAGATAAGATGGAGCTATGTTCAAAGAGAGACTTTCTATCAGGAAAGAAAGATGGCAGCGTAGTATAGCTGTGCAGTAAAAACTGAATCAGTGTTTCTTCTGCTAGCTACTGAGCGTATAACCTGAGGCAAAGTAATTAGCTTCTCTAGGTATTAGTGGATCATTCATAATGAGGGTTAGAAGTTACTTTATAGAGACTTCTAGGAATGTTTTTTTTAGATTAGCACAAGGACTACGCTGTATGAATGAGAAGTCTTGATAACTGCTACTACAACGTAAGTCATACCTTTTCAATATTCTGTTAGAGTGAGTAAATATATTCTTTGTCTTTTTACAGCTCAACAGCATCAGAAACTCTGTCTTAAATAAATTTTACCCCAAAAATGAGCTAAACAGAAACATGAGCCTGATGCAAGAACATTCATGAAGGAGTAGGCTTTTAGGATGGCTGTAACTTATCTTCTTCAGTGAATATCTGTACTCAGCCATAAAATGTCCAGGTTAACTGTGCACTTCAGTAACATTAAACTGCAGAGTAGTTGTACTCCTAATAAGTGCAGATAATTTTTTTCGAGACTGCTGCTTGCTATTGTCCTAGGTTACAATGTAAGATGTGCCCAAAGGTATGTACTCTATCACCACCTTCACAAGCTGTTAAAGCAGGTGGGGCAATGTTCATTGTCTCCTACCATGACTCATTCTTGATAACTCTCCCTGGGAGCTATCTCTGTTCAATGGGCAATCAAGGACTCTGCCCCATGACTCATAGGTAACTCTCTCCGGACTATCTCCTGTTAATGGGCCCATCAATGCCTTACCTCATGACTCACCATCCCATTGTGAGATGCTCCGCCCAGGAGGAGGAACAGAGCATTCCCATCTGTATATAATCAGGAGTATGGAACACCACAGGCAGCCCTTACCTACGGGACTCTGCGAGGACAAGAGCTACGTAGCCGCCACTGGACTTTCCAAGGAAGAGCAGACTATTCTACAGAACCACATCCACCACTTCAGGAGGACTGCAGCCACCACTTCATTGGACTGCTACCGCCACCCTGACTGACAGGGTGTCAGGTTGTATTCTGACCCTGTCAGTGGTTTTCTTTTGTGCTATTGCATTTATTTTATTTTCTTTTCCTATTAAATTGTATTTCTGACTCAGAGTCTCACTAGTTTGCTTTCAAACCGGGACAGCTATGTTGAACCAAATTCTATTTGGAAAGAATATCCAAAAATTTTGAAAGTTTGTAATAAATTAATAGGAAAAAATCAAGAAACTTTTTTTAATCTTTAATAGAATTTATCCTACTTTCATTAAAACATATAGGGAAAAAGGATGGGATCCAATGTATTGAACTGAGGCACTGAACTTATTTTTAAGTTTTTCTCCTGATTGCAGGGAGGGGGGCGAAGTTTAGTGCTGTGTGGGTGTGACCAGGTTGTCATTCTATACGACTCAAGTCATCACTGGGGGTGTGGTTTTGTGCTCTTAGTAAGTTGCTATCTCAACCCATAGTCCCTGCTTTTGGTCCCTCCCTTACAGTAAGGGGTGGAGGAAGAGGTGTGGATTATTTGGAGTTTACTTTCCAGCTGGTGTTAAAACCATTACAATTCTAGGTTTCCTTTTTCTCCAGCTGAAGAAGTTTCAGATAGGATCAAAGGATAGAGGGCAGTTGTCTTTGAAAATTTCCTTGGGAAGATTCATTTTGGCAAAGTCTAAGCAAATAGCTGTAGTCCTACTGTTTTGGTTTTTAGGGGTTTTTTAAGGCGTCTCTTTCCAATGAAATGGGCAGTGCTACACTGGGCTATCAGTGAAAACAACAGTGGCTTGCTGCTATCCTATCACTTACTCAGCAACCTATGACATCAGAAAATCTGAAGAAGACTGTTTCCAGCCCTAATAACTACTCAGTTGACATCACTAACACGTGCAAATGCCAGGCATTCACTCATATCTAATCAGCTGCTTTGTCACCAGTGACCTCACAAGCAGCTATTGAAGACACAAAATTAATAAGCACAGTAGATCTAAAAAAAAAAAGAAGCGTTGATATTAAGAATTGAATAAAAATGGAGTTCTTAGAAAAGTAGGAAAAATCCATGAAAACACAGGAATTTTGAATTCAACCTGTTATCTGCCAAGAAAATGAAATTTTATGATTTTACTAACAACTAAAATCTAGAGTGAGAGTGGAGTGAATATGTTTAGAAAAAATAAACATGTCTTTCAGGAAAAGAAGAAGTTGAAACCAAAAAACATCAGAATATTAACTGCACTAGAGAAAACTTGCAAAAATGCATTAAGAAAATTTCCTTTAAATTTATTTTGTTATGGGAATCAGAAAGGAGTATCTCCAAAGCACATTCACTCTGGATAATAGTTAAAAAGGAGCAGAAGCCCTGGAACGAAGTCCAGATAAACAGAAAACAATGCTTCTCATTACCAATTACAGGAATCATTTTGGCAAGGTGACTTGTCAAGTATATTTCTGCAATTTATAAGAATCTGGAGACTTGCCAGAGCAGTAAAGCAGACTTTACATTTCTTCACTTCTTTAACTATTCTTTTGTGGAAAGAGTTGTTTCCACCCTGTTGCGTGGTGTGCAACATTAATTCTGGTTCACACTGTTATCAATATATGTCACTTACGCTGCTGTACTCTAAATAAACAATATTTTGCTGAGGAGTAGAAAAGATTTAGAGGACTAAAACTGTAAATACAAGTAAACAAGAATGTAATTTATTTTACACAGAAGAAAGATAAATTGAGAAAACTTCTAACACAATGGAACAAATAGGTAGGAAAACTCAAGTAGCTGGGACATCGGGCTACCTGTGCCCAAAACTAAAGGTTTGTTTTCTGCTGTGCCAAAAGGAAAGGTTTCCTCAGCTTCTTCTCCTGAATTTCTGTGGGAATTTGGTGAGCCAGTCAGGATGTGAATACATGAAAATTATACAATTTTTCTCAGATCTGGTACCTATTCATCACTGAGTTAAAAGCAATTTGCTATGGTATGCATCAGCTCATGTTATGTTAAGTTAGTACTCAAGTGCTACATGAAAAAAGATTTGTCAGTCTCTTTCCCTGAGTGATTACCATTCTGAGCTAGCCAGTCATCACTTTCTTGAGGACAGTCTTTGTTCAGTGAAAGGTGTCTGATGTCATTTAAATCAGTGAAACAGAGCGTTTTCAGACATTTTTCTTCTTATATTTTGTTAACATTTCTGTTTCCTAAAACAAAAATCCAGTGCAATGTATTATAGTCAGCAATTTCAACTATCTGCAGGAAGAAGCCCTGTCTTCATCCCCTCTATATTAAATTTTTATATGGCTAAAGGTCTTTTGAATGTCAGCTTCTAAATATGGCCCTGCTGTTTTAAATCAGCGCATGTCTTTTGCTAATTAAATGTATTCCCAGTGTCATGGTGGAAGCACAGCTTCCAGATCCTGCTAGGCCCATTTTTATCTTTTTCAGATCACTGATGTCTATAGGTATGATCATGCAAAGTTAAACCCTGCATTACTAGTTCTTTGCATGTAAAATGAAATGCATTATAAACCAACACTCAATAAATATTGTCTCTGCTTCTTTAAGAATGTTATAATGCTTTTAAATAATGCTTTAGTCTAGTGTTCTCTATTTACCTAAATATGTTTAAGTTGCATATATATAGCTTACTCACACTGCTCCTGTTATTAAAACAAGCTCAGACTTGGCAAAACTTACTTTAACCTGACTCCTTTGCAATCTGATTTTAGTATAGTTTTGTTAACTATGTTTAGTCAATCTAGCAGAATATTTTTTTATCTCTTTTTTTTAGAATTTCACAATTCTGTTTTCCCAGCTAACACAAAGGTTCTTTCCTATGTCCTGTGTGGAATTAAGGAATTGCAATTTTATCTTCCAGATGTCATTCAGAATCATATAAATGTATTAGGGTCAGTTTGTGGAAGCCATCTTACAACACAGGAATGAGAATAAGGTGATTTGGAATAGGCAGCATGGTTTACTATCATGCACAACATGCCTGATTGCCTTCTGTGATGAAGTGGCTAGATCTTTGCATGAGGGAAGAAAAGCAGAATTTTTCTACCTTAAATTTTTGACAGCTTTTGTCATGGGCTCACACAGCATCCTTGCATCCAGTTCATGTCATCCAGATGGAAGAACTACCACACGAGTAAAAAACTGTCTGTGTCATCAAGTTCAAAGAGGTTACTGGGGGCTGGTTACAAATGGAGTTCCTTGGTAATCTATATTGGCACCTATCCTCTTTAGCTCCTGTTTATGAAGAGGTTGGAGGAGAAGACAGGAACCACCACCATCAGATTTGTGACTGATGACAGCCTGGAAGTGCAGCTGATAAGGACTGCCATCCAGAGGGAACCCAACAAAGAAAAGGGCCCTGGGAACACTGTGAAAATCAACAAGAATAAAGGCAAATGGACAAAAGATCTGCAATTTTCAGACTGGGAACTTGATGTCTGGAACTTAGCTCTGCGTTAATGTACTTGGGGGCTCCTGGAGACAACAGGCTCAAAGAAGGTCAGCAGTGTGTCCTGGAACCAATGAAAGCTAGCAGCATCTGGTGTCGTATTAACAGGAGCACAGCCAGTTGATCAGTCATCATCCCCTTCTACTCAGCATTCATTAGACTACATCTATTTCAAAAGCAGCATGGCCAGCAGGGCAAGGGAGGAGATTCTGCCTCTCTACTCAGGTCTGGTGAGACCCCACCTGGAGCCTCACTGTCCAGCTGCAGACTGGAGTGATGGAGAGGCCTTGGTGGCATTTGTATGGCATTTGTCTGGCATTGGTGCTTGCAAACTCACAGATATTATAAAAAGTTGTTAAAAAAAGTGTAGTATAAAGACAGCTTGACCTGATGCAGGTTTAATCCATGTCAGGTGAACTTACTCTGAAAGTTGTTTTACAGAAGTGGCTTTTCTGAAATGTCTCTAATGTTTAAAACCAAGAATGGGCAAAAAAAATTTCCTTGACTGGACTCCCATTATCTTATCAGCATAGTACAGCTCACATGCAGACTGAAATGTCTTTACTGTCTTCACTGCCCACAGGCCGCCACACAAACAGAAACATCTCCAACAGCCTTATCCTATTCCCCTTTCTGGCTCATCAAGATGAAGGTCCATTAGTGCATAATATATCAATATGTGCAATGTGGATTTTGGCTACCCCCAAAGCCATCTCTTCCCCGGGCAGGACAAACCCATCTCAAACTCTCCTCACAACATGCTCCAGCCCTGACCATCCTAGTGGCCTCCTCTGGAGCTGCCCAGTTTATCAGTCTCTTTCATGTACTGTAAACCCTAGAACATGATTGGTTTGCTGGGTAATGTCCAGCCTCTCATCCACCAGCACCCCCAAGTTCTTCTCAGCAGGGCTGTTCTTGACCTGTTCATTCCCCAGCCTGTGTTGAACTCAGGGATTGCCCTGACCCAGGTGCAGCACCTTGCACTTGGTCTTGTTAAAACTTGAAACATTCCCATGTGCCCACTTCTTGAGCTTGTCCATCAGGTGTTCTTACATGTTATGAAATTCAGAACATCCAGAATCAAAAAAAATTAGTTCAAAGGACTCATGTGATGTTTCTCACATTTATCCAGCACTCAGTGACTGAGTAAACATATGTGAGTAATTCTGGTGACATAACTGATTCAATCAAAACTTGTATAATAGTGGAAATATTTTGGAGGACACTGACAAAGACTCAAACAAAATCTAGAACACAATTCTGCTAAACTTTAATTCAAGCTGATTCAGGTGTTTGGTTAGTGAGGGATATATTCTCTTTGAGAACTTACTGTTAAAATAGATATACTTCTATCCTTATTTTTGTTTAGACCTTTCTAGCATAGCAATACTTGATAATACCAAGATATGATGGCATGTACATTTAAAATGTCAAAACTAAGGTGAAATATAGATATGTCTAATCCTGAATTCTTTTAAAAGATTATACGAAATTAAAAATGTTATAAACAGCAGCTTTGCAGAACAAGGAAAATGATTCTAAGAAGCCAGAACTACTTTTCTTTTTCGGTTTTGATTTTACTTACAAATTTCTGTACTCTCTTTATGTAACACTAATAATAATAATCACTTATCTGTGCAGATATCACAGCAATACATACACTATAATCAGCCCCTCACAGATATTTTACTGTTTAAATTCAGCTCAATAGTTATAAGAACTCAGAGCATGAAAAGAGGTACAATTTTAGTTCTGTCTTTCTGATAAAGCAAGAATGTTCTCTAGCATATATTTTTTAGAACTTTTTTAATACTTAGCATTACAGTAAATTTATTTTTTTCAAAGGTAGAAATTTTCAAGCTTTGAAAGACTAATCACTGTTTAATTTTTCACCCTCACCCAGACTTTTAATCTGAGTTCTTGTGAAACTGATTTAATCTTTGACTGTCTTGTGTAGAGTAGCCCTACTGCTCATACAGAAGTCAAACACAGCTCCTGTGGTGAAGCTGTGTCATATTCCTGCCAGAGGGATTGTAATGACTCGTGCCCTTGCAGTTACAGAAAGAACCACTTAAGCAACCTAAATTGCCAAATGAATTGCACCTTTTATTTGCCCTTAGCTGAGCACAGAATAATTTAAATGACTATCCAGATTGTTAATGTTTAAATTCCCAGAATCAGCAGTACAAGAAAAACACATGCACACACACAGACCCCATCATCACCACCACCACTTCCAAAAAAACACAAACAAAAAAAGGGGGCAGTTGAGCCTCATGTCTTTTATAGCTCTGAAGTCCCCTTACACAAGTATTCCATGATGGAGGAGTAGCAGCTTTAGGGGTTTGGTTTTATGTTTGTTTTTATGGAATGTTCTCAGGAAGGCTTAATCTCTGGATAATTTAAGGAATGTGACACTTGCCTTCTGACTCTTTATCACATAAAAATGTTGCATGCAAAACATTTATGATGTTTTGTCTTCTGCTATGATGTCATCCCTTTATTCAACTGACTCTTTTCATTTTTGTCTTTGAAACTGTTTTCAAAGGCTAAATTAACTCACTTAAACTCAGATGTTTAGTGCCATTTAAGATGCCTTTGAACATATTGCTTGTTTTGCAGTTGATAGTTCATAAGCACAGAAATCCTGTGGTTTATCCAGCTTGAGTAGCCAGTCTCAGGTACCCAAGATCATTTAAAATACTGTTAAAGACATATGTTTATGAAATTTAATCTAGTCACTGTAGAAATCTTAACCAAAACAAATCAGTTAAACATCCATTTCTTCTTTTAGTTTAGTTGGTAGAAAGAAGAGGCTGTTTCGGAGTGTGATTAGTCTCATCCTACTGTAGGTAACTGAAATCAAATCAGCTGTGCCCTTTAAAAGTCACTTTCCTTCCATTGGTCATAAAGGAGCTTGAACAACTATCATATTGATATTGTGCATTTCCTAACATTGTGGAGGAGATTCTCACGCCAAATGTTTTATTGAATCTGGCTTTTAAGGTTTGCTTACTTCCATCATCTTCCAAAAGTACTTCCAGTACTAGTTCATGACCAGCAAAATGCATCCCTGTTTGAAAATCTAGGTGAAAATTTAGCTTTAAATTGTTAAATACCTATTTAGAATAATAGTGTTGTAGTTGATCCCTGATTTTCTGTGCAGAAGCAGATTCTGGAAGCCAAACATATATATCTTTTCGTGTTCTGTCAGCACTCTGCTACAGTAATCTAACACACACTGGTGGTCAAATTAGACCATCTGACAAATCCAAAGTAGATGCATGAATTAGAAAGCTTGTATTTCGTTAAGTGTTTCTAAGTTAGACTCATCAACAAGGTAATTAAAATTAGGTGGCAGGAATCCACAGACAATTTGTTTCAAAATTCTATTAAAAAAATTGATTTCTATGGTTAAAAGGAAGTAACACCCTAAAACTATGTGCTTTACTAGGGCCTGGGATTTTCTTTGCTTTTTGTGCCAATCCTCAGTTTTATCCCATCCAAGAAATCAGTTACTGAACTCATGTAAGGCCCTTTTCAGATACACAGCTTGCTTTTCCTGTATATCAGCAATATATTCAGAAGATTCTTTTACCATATTAATTTAACTTTAAAGTTGCAGAATCTTTAAGACAATGAAAAAGACATGAAAGTTACTGCGCAGATTATTTTGCTAAAATTTCATGCATGCTCATAGATCTCACCCTTTAGAATCATCTTTCCTTTTTTTTATCTTTAAATTCCAAATCATTTTACTTTTAGAGTTCTTTGTCTTCGAATATCACTTTTTTAATAGTTTATATGAAGAAATGGCAGAGGTCCAAATATGAATCCCTCTAACACGCTGCCAAAAACTCTCATGGTTCAGAAAGATGGAATTAGATTTAGCCTTTTCAATCTATTTGGATTCTCTAATAGGTACGCTTAAGTATTTGTAAAGGAAAATCATCCTGTTTTCTGATGTAATTAATTCTGCTGAAAATTTATATAATTTTGTAATATTGATTGTTGCTCTTATAAATACAAAGATTGTCTACCTTTACAACTTTCATATTTTTTCCTTCCTCTTCATATAAAATTAGGTGTATATTTCAAATTAAATAAAATTACTCGGCATAACTATTTGCATTTTTATAACAAATTAACAAATAGTTTCAGTATCTTTGATGATATAACTCAAGTGTATCCATGGATGACGTTTCAAGTGTCTGTTCCATCTCTTTTTCCAAGTGAGTCAATTAATAAGCTAGGTTACACTATACTACATTTTTAAAAATTTATTTTAAGAATTTACCAAGAAATGCTGTTTGACTTTGATAAATGTCAGTTCTTTGCTGAAAGCCTCTATTATGAAAATAATGTACAAACAATATTTTACTGTTTATGTGGACATTACAGTCCTTAAAAGAGTCTTTTGTACTTTGCAGGACTATTGCATAATGGATATTTGTATAGCCATATAGCAGAGAATTTAGCTAGCTGATTTTCCCCCATGAAAAATGCTTTCCTTTTTTTTAATCAACATAGAAAAAACAGTAGTTTGGACCTTTACAAAAATCTTTTTTAATGTATCTCTTTTTAAAACACAGAAATTACTAACTCCATTATTCCCTTCTCCAGGCTGGAATGAACACTTGGAGGGAACAAAAAATTTCCTCTTGTTTGTCTAATTGGTGGAAAGTGGTTTAGAGTTGTAGCTGAGGTCCTTTAGCTTCCAATCAAATAGTTAGCTACCAGATTGAATAATGGACATTTAACTACTTTGTGAAATCTCTTAGTGGGATATTTAATGTACAGGAAAACTCAAGAGTAATTATTCAGAGAGATTAAGCGCTTTTGTATGTTAAATTAACAAATCTATTTCCTTCAATATTTGAATAGTAATAAATTAAAACATTAAAAGAAAATGCTTTCCAAAGACAATTTGGATAACTCATGCAGTAAATCTGTTGAAAACAAGAATACCAAAAAATGGTCTAAATGCAGAGTGTATCCTGACCACTGTGAGCTGCTTTGCTGATGAAATATAGCTGCAGTTGACAGTAAGCTGGTAGCCAGCTCTCTCCGAGTTTTGTAGTTCTGTTATGAAGTGATGAAGAATAATGACTTGAAGTGAAACTTTAAAATAAGGTTAAAACCTGATGATACCCTTTTAGCTCTTTGATAAGTAACTTCGTAACATTTTGGTGGGTTCATGTTTTGGTGTTTGCAAGTGGAATTTATTTTAATGAAAATGAAGGGAAAAGGTTGCATCTTCCTCAAAATAAAAATCTAGCAGTACTGTAAATATCTGGTTGTTGTTTTAACATATTAAAGGATATGGCAATTTTTCCAATTGTAAATAATTTTTCCAATAAGAAAAAGAATTCAGGGTGCTGCAGATGTGGCTTCTGTGAGATGTCAGCAGTAGTTGTTCCCATGTCAGACAGAGATAGAGGCACTTTAGGATGACTGCAAGATGGGCCCACCACTGGACAAAACCGAGCTCATCTGTGACATTTAGTGGCACTTCTGTGATAACATATTTAAGAAAGGGTAAAACCTGCTGTGCAACAGAAGCCAGAAGAGAGGAGTGAGGCAATATGAAAGAAACAGCCCTGCAGGCACCCAGGCCAGAGAAAAAATTGCAGGAGGTGCCCCAGGGGAAGGGCCAAGATTGCGCTGTAATCTTTGGAAATTACCACGGTGAGACAGATTTCCACACTGTAGCTCATGGGGACCCCATGCCAGAGCAGGTTGGTGTGCCCTGAAAGAAGCTGAAGCCCATAGAGACCCCAAACAGGAGAATAGTATTATTAATTTACAATAAAAACAATTTCCCTAAGTCAGGTTGGTTTTGCATATAAAGATAATTGGTGAATAATCTCCCTGTCATTATCTTCACCCATGAGATTTCCATTGTATTTTCTCATATTCAGCTGAGGAGATGAGTGATAGGGAAGCTTTGCTGGTACCTTG
The DNA here is from genome assembly GCA_013399195.1 of Dicrurus megarhynchus. Classification (NCBI taxonomy): domain Eukaryota; kingdom Metazoa; phylum Chordata; class Aves; order Passeriformes; family Dicruridae; genus Dicrurus; species Dicrurus megarhynchus. The sequence continues at coordinate 252,654 of VXAD01004214.1, forward strand.
CATCCAGACAGGCTCAGTCCACGTAAAAGTTCTTTTTAAAGGACCCATTTAATATCTGCCTCTCAATACTGACTACCAATAAACCAAAAATTACTAACTTTAATTGGATGACTTGCTGATGATTGAAATTAGGTGAGTTAAAGAACAGCTCTAATGTATTCTCTGAAATTTGCATTGACACTACAATGGTGATCTCTTACTTGGAAATACTTCTGTCTAATAATCTAAAACTTAAAAAAACCCAAAACCACACAGAAGGTCGTGTTCATAGACAAAAAAAATCTGCTGACATTTCAGAGAAGTCGCTACAGACAAAGTACAAATTTCTGGTGTCATAGGCATGCTTAAAGAAGATGGTGGAAATGTGCAAATGTTCCACAGTAATACTGTCAAACTGTTGCTAAGGGATGCTGGTTAGCATTTTTTGAAAATTCCGTGCAAGGCAGTTAATTGTGCTTTATATAAGCTTTACTTAGAATACTAATTTATTGGTATTTTATCTTTTTGCTTAGAATTTTAACCATTGTGTCCTCTAGATTAGCAATAAATGCTCTATATTGTCCAGGAAAAAAAATCAATATGAGAAGTAAAGGCTTGTAAAAAAATGTGTTATGGGAAAAGTGATCAAAATGAGATACAGATCATAATTCTATTGACTGTAGAGGTTAAATGGATGCTTTTAGATCAGTTTTCAAAATGAAAGTTTGCACATGTAAACAGTATGCCACTCTGTTTCTTTGCTATTCAGATTTATTGCAGTTCATAAGCCTAAAATGAAATTAAACCAAATGTAGTCTTTTTTGTCTGGGAAAGGCCATAACTCTACATTTTCTGTAGCTCTCACTTTTTGTGTGATGGAAAATAATGCAGTACTCTGTTGTAGAGTTTTGGTTAATTCTTGACTTCAAACTGTTTTAACATTGTTTTTGAACTGTCAATTTAACACATTCCCCAGATTCTGTCATTGATAAAAGTTGCAGGATTGTTTCTGCAATCAGAAGTGAAGAAACAGAGATAAATCAATACAAAACTATAGTACAATGGTACTTCTGGAAGTATGAAATGTTTTTTAATCACTTTTGGGGTCTTACCGTATATAATATCAACAAAAAAACAACATTATGCATTTTTTCACTTTGTGTAAGAATAACACAGGATGGAAAAATAGCTTATTTTGTTTCACAGTGGTCATAAAATAGAAAAAATGTCTCTTGTCTGGTTCTGTGTTACATATTGCATCCTCTGATTCCTAATGGGCTGCCTTGGAGCAAGTAAATGGCAAATAAATAGAGAACAGCTGAGGCAGCAAGAACTTATTTATTACAAAATGACTGAGGGCGCCTCAAGTTGTGCAGCAGTGTGTTCCAAACATATTACAAGGCCAGTGCCTGATTCAGCAAGACACATCATAGACACATTTGTAAGCATGGGTTTGATTGTTTAACTGAGTCAAGGTCATATACTTAAGGGTTAAGACCTTCAGATGGATATATGTCTAACTGAGATGCACTGAACTATACAGCCTTTCTTGCTTAAAGCAGACTGGTAGGTTGACAAAGCAAGATCAAGAGAGAACAACATTTTAGTATTATTATAATTATGTATTTTTATAGTACATGGTTTGGCAAAAACAGAAGGCTCCATCTAAATCTCTATTGAACTCTCTCCTGGAAGGAAGGAGCTTTTATTCTGCACTGAATATGAAGGTGACAAAGGTACATGTCTGCGAGGGTGGCTTCTTTTCCTGGACAACTGAAGCTTCCAGGAGCTTTCTTCTCTCTAGTGAAATTGGACCATCCAAAAATGGATTTATGAGTAATGAATACTAGTCTAAGATGATTCCGAAACAGATTTTTTAAAGGATTAATCATTAGAAGATTAACAGAAAATGGGATTAATATTCCTTCAAATTCCCCAAACTGCCTTTTTTGTAGGATATCATTAGTGTTGTACTTTACCTGAACTCCAGTCTGATGTTTTGCATCCATGTACATCCCTCCCTTACAGCAGCATGGAAGAAAGCACTAAATAAATCATCAGACAGGCTGAGCAAGAATTTAAAATCAGTTCCCATAGCCCTTGGGAATCCATGGGACAGTGGAAAACATTAATTTTTAACTCTTCTACTGTATATCAACAGCAGAATTCTTACTGAATCCTTTCCCACTTCTTTTGTGTTCCAATCATATACAAGATAAAATTCATACTTTTTCCCAGCATTTCTTGTGTTTGGAATTCATTATGTTTACCTTCAAATACCTAAGGCTACCCATTTTGTCCTTATCTTTCTCTTAGCTCCCTCTGTCTGTAAGGAGGATGAAAGATAGCCTGGTCTTCCCATACTTCCTTACTCCCCACACCCCCCCCTCGGGATTGTCTCTGATGTGATTTGTCCTAAGATAAGAACATGAGGTGGAAATTTCAGGACAAACTGTCTGGATGCTTATATCATGAATGCATTCCAGAGATAGGTGAGCTGTGATGATTTCAATTGACTTTGGTACACATCGGCCTGCAAAAAAGGTATAAAATGCTGCTGGAGACTGGGCCAACCAGGCAAATTGGTCTCTAGAGGTTGCAGGCAGCTTTTACATAAGCAGATTGCCCCCTGCCCTGGCAGAGATGCTTGCAGGGTACATCTAGCCCAAAAATGGGGAACATTCGCATTTGGACATGTGAATAAAAGCACTAAGATTTGGTCCCATACAGAGGTGAAATCCTAAAGTAGCCAAGTAGGTGCTTTGCTGCTTTGCTACTGTGAATTCTATAATGCCAAAGACTGCAAACCTGTATTTTTAGGTTTATATAAGTGAAACCTGCTTATATTATATACTGTATTAATAGTATATAGATATATTACTTGCAAAAGATCTAATCATAATCATCCACATAAACAGAGCCATATTTCTCATGCCTGACTGAGAATTTTATCTCCACTATTCTGCTAACCTGTAGTGGGTGTGAAAAGGACATTTGGTGGAAATCTTTTCTTTGTACACTATCTGTGAAAGAAGACTGGCCTAAGGAAAGAACCTTGGCTTTTAGATGGTGAATGTCAAGATAAAAAAGTGTGTTCCTGTGAACCCATAGGTGCTTCACACTTTAATTCTGGTGATTCACTAGTAGCATTTTCCTCTGTGATCTTAGAACAACAGTATTAGCTCAATGTGTTAAATCGTATATGAAAGTCTTAATTCCATACCTGGAATGTATGACTGTTTTCTTTCCTGTGACACTATGCAATTTGGCTGTATTCATGACATCATATAGAACTTAAATTGTAAGTGTTGAAGATTTTAAAAATCCAAATGACCAATTTACAATCTACAGCAATCCACTTGGGTCACTACTTCAATGTCTAATATATATATTAAGAAGATAAATGGATAAATGTACCTCAAATACATAATTTTCAAAAAACTTTTTTTAAAAAAAATAAATATTTTATGGACAAAATATTTTCTTTTCATATATGCAAGTCTCTATTTTTATCACCTTTTATAGAAGGTTAGAAATATTTAATAAAAATGAGTGAAGACATTAAGTGCCATTAAATCATGACCTTGTGTTGGTGTGACTAAGGTAACAAGGTGCTAATAAAATTATCTAAATAAAAAGATATTGACAATTTTAATGAGCCTTAACATCTGGAGAGAAAATATCTGCATCTTCTTTGGAGGGTGGTCTATTGATAAAGTTTATCCTGATCAAAACTGCAGATTTAAAAAGAAAACACTGTGACTAAATTTTCCAAGCTGACTCAGAAAGAAATATTCCATAGGAGAATTATTAATTAATTAATTAATCAATTTGTTTCATTGGTTGTTTGTTTGTTTAAGTCTTTCTGCTAAATTACAGTAGTTCTTTCCTAAACTTTTACTTCTGTGGCTGTTAACCAAAGTGTTAATATGTATTCATCACATAAATACAGGCAAAAGAAAGTATCAGGTAGCTTTTCCAATCTGTCTATCAATGGTCTAATATAATCTTTATTTAAAACTTACAGAAAGTATGTCTGCAGCAATTAGGCAAAGAATTACTTCTCAATGGCCCCTTTTCATTGGGTGAAATTAATTCTACACCTAGTACCAAGGTCTTACTTAATTCCTCAAACAAGTCCCAAATTGAACAATTGTGTAAACTAGGATTGGATCTGATTAACTAAAGATTACTGAGTCATCTCATTGTTAGGTTTAAGATATGCTTTTTTTCCCCTTTGTGCTTGCATTTCTTAGTGTAAAAACATAAATAATGGATATAGGGGTTTAGTTTGTTTATTTGTTTTACAGAAAGAAGCCCAAGCAATATCATTAGTATTAGAATTACACCACCACCTAAATTACATTTAGGTTTCTAAAACCTGTGACTGTTAGTGGTGCTAATACTGTGTATTCATTTAGGGTCCCAACTAAATAAATTTTTTTTAAAATTTGAAAATAGACATTACTGATCATCTCTGGGTTTTTTATTGTCTTATCTGTCCTCCATCTCCTGATTTATCCTTGAAGCTATCTAGGGCAGGAATTGCTTTATACAGCTCCTAACACAATGGTGGTGTGATCTATGCTTTGAGGTGCAAGCGAGATGAAGATGCAGTTCTGTTGTGCTGATAGTTGGGAGACAGTGAGGAAAGAATTTCCTGCGTTTTTGCTCATGGTTCCGAATTTATGATAATCTCGAGGTATGATTGAACCATAAAGAGACACAGTGTCACTCTACATATCTTATGAATACAAGGCATCATAGGATCCCTCTTCCCAGAAGCAGAGGATGAAATGGATCTTTAAATCAATTTCCTCATATGTATCCCTCTGTTTTATATTTTTCCCCAAGAAAGGTTGATACAAATTACTCTTTTTCTCCCCAGTGGAATTATTCAAATGATTTCTCAGATGTGTTATATATTATTTTCTAGAGCTATAAATTAAACATTTCTACAGCCTATTCACTCTCATTTCAATTGCCTTTGTCTTACTTGCCTAAAATACATAACATAGGCATATTTACATGCCATTATTTTTGTTTTGCTAGCATATTCTATAGGTGATTTCTGGATAAAATATTTGTATCTACAAACATGATTTGAAAGTATGCTCAATTTTGAGTTTGCAAGTGTTGTTTACTTTTCCACATATAGCCTGTGGAAAATCCAGTCATAAAGACAAAATAGATTGCTGCTGAAACAGAAAACCACATTTTTCTTTCAGTTTCTTTGATTTTTCTATATCACAAACTCAAATTTCTTGTTTAAAGCATCTACCCTCTAGTTTATGTTTGAAAGGTAATTATTATTATCTAATAAGGAAATCACATGGATTTTAAAGAAACTCCAGGAAAATAATAACTATTTTACTATATTAACTGATCAGCATTTGAGTATAATATACTGAAGACCTTCAAATGCCTTTGCACACCTCATTTTTCTTTCTCAGAGTGGATATGTCATAGATTTTCTGTGAGTATCTGTTTTTTCTTCCATAAGAGTTTCATTTTCCTTGGAAGCTTGGCTTGGTTTTCCCTGGTTTGGCTTACTTCACAGTTTTTAGCTGGTTTAGCAATCTCAAATGTCACCTGTCTCCTATAAGGAAAGCCTAAAAGAACTGGGTTTTTTCAGACTGGAGAAGTCTTATTGTTACATCTCATCATTAACTATACCATATAAGCCTAATGTAGATTTTACATAAGCCTATTGTAGCGAGCTGGCTCTTTTAGGATGTAAATACATTTTAGGTTCATGTTAATGATACAAATGTAGGTAGGTCAGTAGACCTCTACATAGTGTTCCCTATTTTTGTTTTGGTTTGATACATAAGGTCTTATCAGCGAGAGATAAAAACAATTCTTTGTACTCTACCAAATTTATTCATTCTTATTCATGGACATTTTTATTTTCTACATAATTCAGTACTATCACTGCTATTAAATTCCAGGGTTTAGTTCTCAATTTTTTAGTTTTAGCCAAATAATTGTAACAATAAAAAAAAAAACAACTCTACCTTTATCTTAGGCATTAGATGTTTACCCATTTCTTCATCTTCTTATGGGAAAATAAAATCATGATTACAGGAATATTACACTAAGTTAATTTAAAAACAATAAAGACTTAAAACATTGGGAGAAGGAAAATAAAGAGCTTGCTTGTCAGCATGCTGATTTAAGATTTGAGTAAACTCAAACAGGACGTTAGGAAATGAAGATCAGTTAAGCATATTATAGCATTAAACAGTAAGATCTGTAATGTGTGCTTGAAACACATAGAAATGACAGGACTTCATGGAACATAAAAGGTTTCTATGAATTTAAGTTGCATTTAATGAAATTTTGGAAATTAAAAAAAAATTAAAATAATGAAAAAAACAAGATAAATTATTTTAAGAGCTATGTGGCATTAGAGCTTCTTCTTGACATTAGACTCTGGACATTAGGAAGAATTTCATGAAACATGGGCACAGGCTTCCTAGAAAGGTGGTTGATGCCCCAACCCTGTCAGTGTTTAAAAGGCATTTGGACAATGTCCTTAATAACATGATTTAAACTGATCAGCTTTGATTGGTCAGGCAGTTGGAGTTGAGAGTCAGTTTTTGCTCTTTTCAACCAAAATAGTTCTGTTCTATTCTATTCTATTCTATTCTATTCTATTCTATTCTGAATCAGGGGAAAAAAAGTTCTTACAAACCCGTAAGACATCCTTTCAGAACAAATAAACTGACTATTTCAATGTAAATCAGCAACTTTCTGATATATCTTACCACTACAGGTATTTGTTTCTGGGTTAGGGACGTTGTGGTACTCTTATGGGAAAATATTTAAAGATGAACGGAGTTGAGGGGGTTTTTTAGATTATCAAAGCACTAGGTTTTATCAGAAAATAGGTGTTTTAGGGAACAATGTGAGAAACATGGGTTTAAGAAATGTTATAGTAATTGAAGTTACTAGAAGTAAGTATTAGAAATCTATTAGAATAATGGAAGTGATTCTAATAATAGAAATTGCTGTTGGTTCTTCATTTCACTGTGACAAGAGATACAGTCTAATTCTTCTCTCCTAGAGAACAGGCTCAGTGCTTCACAGCAGCTATTCCTGATTTATACAGATATCAATAAATTATGAATCAAGTCATGACAGAAAGTAATGCATTAAATAGTTGGAAAAAAGGTCACTTGAAAGAGAAACACTCTATTCTTACAAATAAAAGGCAGCATTCTATAGAGAAATTAAACACACGTGGTAATTGTGAAAGTTTGGTCAGAAAAGAAAGATGCTATCCATTTAAATTTCTTTTCCCCTGCTTTAGCAGCCTTATGGCAGCAGGGCTGTTGTTTCTGATGATTGATATCACACACATGCCAGACAGAAGTAGCATGATAGTTATGGATCTATTCTCTTGTTCACATGATGATATTAGACACTGCACGAAAGAAAAAAGAAAGATATCATGTGTCATTCTCCTCCTTGACCAGATTTAAAAGTCTGTGAAAGAGCCCAGGTGCTGACACATAGTGTTAAGAAACTTCTCTTTTTCTTTTTATAAGTATTCAATTACTATCGAAATACTATTTCCAAAACTTTCACAGTGCCATAGTTTCTAATTTCCATGAGAAGCATCAGTCAAACACTTTCTAATCTTGTATCAAGGAAGACTATCAAATTCATAATGGAAACTGATGACATTTGATATAAGCCTGCATTAAACATAAGTGAAACTTCAAATATTTTAATAAAATTTTGAGAATATTCACAAGCTTTTCTAGTATCTATCCCTCTTGCATGAAAAGGCACTTTTCTTGAAAAGTGTGATTTCAGAAAGACCCTTTTTGCAATATCCATATTTCTCAAGAAAAAGGTTCTTTTTGACATAAGTATTTCTTGCATTAAAAAGCCCATTTCCTGGTAACTACACTTGTAAGTAAAGAGAAGGCTAAAAAATTCAGTGAAACAGTAGAACCAACAGACAACCTTGTTGCTGTCCTATAGCATAGCAACATACCCCTTGCTTGTCACTCATAGAAGTTAAAAATCCAGTAACAGGCTAGCGTGATTTGAAATACCCTCTAGCTGTCTTGTTACTTGTTGGTTTGATATTGTTCCTCCCCTGAGGAGGTTCATTATTGGTTTACTATCATGTACCTTCTTTCATGATTGGTTCATTCTGTTATCTCTACCTGATGATGTAACACCTTAAAACTCTCTGCGAGAGAACAAACGGGGTCTCTCTGCTTTAGCTCCCCTTCAAGCTAACTGGCCCCTGCCCTCTCGAGGGCAGGAGAAAATAAACTTGGAATGCAGCTGACAGAGTTTCCACTCTTTTCTCCATACCTTCCGCTGCTGGCTACAGCATGCCTACATGCTGTGAGGAGGCGTTGGGCTGCACTGGTAAACTGAGGCACGCAAACCTCAGTCACCATCAATTCGGTCGCTGTTTCACACGGGCATCGGACCCCGTTAACCTGCAGGCCGGGCTGGGAACAGCCTGGCCGGTAGAGATTTTAACACAACCTGACAGAAATTAAATTCAGCTCCCACTTTTAGATGGATAATTCCATATTTTAAAAATTTCACGCATTACTGAGGCAAACATTAATTGATTCACCCAGCATCTCTACTGTGCATTCATCCTCAAAGAGGTAGATTGGAAAATGATTGAGATTAATTCCCTGGAAGATTATAGAATCTAGCAACTCCCTACTTTCTAGCTACCAAAGGATAAGCCTTGCATTTAGACAGTTATACAAGCTGCTTGAAGTCAGTCTGTCTGACTAAACTATAATAAAAATGTTTAAAAATCAAACTAACAGCCCAAAAAACCAAAAAAAAAAAAGACAAACTAAAGAAACTCAAAACAAGCCAAAAAAAAAGACCCTTCCCCAATTTTTTACTACTTTTCAGATGGAAATAATATCTAAGAATGATATGGATGGGAGGATTCTGAGATAACTGGAGGAAACAGAATTCGGCCTAAAATGCAATGCTTTAATACCTGTAAATATTATATATGAATTATTGATTTGAGTCTAAAATTATGAATCCTACAGTCTTCAGCAGGAATATTTCTGTTTCACTGAAAAAGATTACATAAGAACTGATCTTAAAATCATAAGAATTAGAGGTCAATAAGATATAACTAAATTAATCTTTCCCAGTCACTTCAAAACAATTCTATATTCTTCTCTAGAAAAATCTTTCCAGTGTTTCCTACTCTGTTTAGAAAATAATGACATATTTCTGATTCTGATAATCCCACTTCCACTGTCAAACACAAAATTAGTAAAATATATGCAATATTCATGTCAGGTTGTTAGAACAAAGTACATTTCTCCGTGGACCACACACTAATAAAAATGTGCCCTATTACCACTGATTATATTGGTATTTCAGAGTGGTTTTAATTGGAATATTTTTTCTTAATGATAAAGTTCTGGTTCCTCTTTTCTGCTAAAAATCAGTGCAATAACTTCAGAAATTCTTCTACTCCAATAGTAGTTTAACATTTCAAGTCTTCCTGACATATTTTCTTGCTACTTCCACATCTTTGAGTCGGTTATATTTACCTTTTTTTCTTTTTGTAAATCAAGACTACCAGGGCAGACAGTCATTTTTGCTATTCAATTTACCAATGCTTTTATCATAATTAAATTCTTAAATTACTATTTGATTTATGTGTGCTTTGAACATCAGACAATTAAGTGCTCTGGAAAGTAAACTGATGCCACTGATTAAAGGGTGGGGGTTTTTTTAGGTAAATCCATCTATAGTACTGGAAATGGCTCATCAAGTTACACAGGGGAACGTGTTAAATGTCAGCATTCTGAAATTAGATCTAAGAAACTATCTGAAATAGTCATGCCATATCAAAGTTAAATGTTTCACAGTGTTCCCTTATTGCCCAGAAGTTTCTCAAGTAAGACCATGAATATTTTAAGACATCCTTTTGGATGAGGTAGCTTAAATGTATGTCAGTTGATGGTATTGTTATAGCAGCACCAAGACACATTATTACAGAGAGTTTATCAACAGAATAATCAACTGAAAAATCAAAAGTTCATTAAAAATGTTTCTGATTATTATACACACTTCAAAATAGCTCCTTATATAGCTGAGATAGTGATGCTACCGCTCATGAAAGATGTAATTCAAATATAGTTTAAAATATTCAGACTTTTTTCCTCTAATAGTTTCATAGTTTTAGCAGTCTTTCCACATGACAGTGTCCAGAGTTGTAGAAATAAATAATCATAAAAAAGCTGGATTGTAGTATTTTTGGGCAGCTGGTGTGGTTCTTTTGGGGATATTTTTTTGGTTATTTTAAAAAACAGTACTAGATTGTATGAAACAGCAGAAATAGCACACCATTTTTTTGTTTTGTTTTGGGAATGTGGGTATGTTTGTGCATGCATGTGTGTGCAAGTGTGGGAGAAAGGTGGGAGAAAGATGTGACAAGTTGTATCACCAGGGGGCTTTTTCTTCTCCAATCTCCATAGTGACTGACAGCTAGTTATTTCAACAGATTCAAAGGAGCACTGGTCTTCACAAGTTTAATATATCTCACACATCAGGGAAGGCATTTTACTGTGCGTATGGCAGTTCTGACAATTCCTTGAGATACTATTCTGTTGGGAACAGACCACTTTTAATGCATGCAATGCCAGATAAGAATAGCTCTGTAGCCCAGTTTTTAATATACTTGATTCTTAGACAGCAAAAATAATCCCCAATATACTGGCTACTATGTGAAAAACAGATTGGATTTTCCACAAGTGTTTTCTTGGTTTAAAATTGAAAACTTAGAAAGAAAAATCACTTCCTATTTATTGACTGAAGCTGCTTTGTTACTGAAAAAAACCCACCTTGAACTTTTTGTGTGGTACTTAGAATTATTGAGAGCTGTTACAGTCCTGAAGTCTACAAAAATGGTGTCTTTATTAATATTCACATCTATTTGCTATTCCGTGATTTGCATATAAGGAATACAATAAAAAAGGAAACTAACCATTCTTCTTCTGAAAGAAATTTAAGACCCCTTCATGCCGTTAGTTTAAAGTTAAATGTTCAGATTCAATTAAAAAAATAATTTTATTTGCAGAACAAATCTACTGAGAACAGTCTATTCTACTTAATATGATTTTATGTACTGAACTACTTTAGTTTTAAATTAAGAAGGAAGTGAACTCATGCATTAAGTTTAGACCATCTCTACATGAAGTGAATTACCTCATAAAGGCTGAAATAGCGTCATTCTGGATCTGTGACTGAGCAGATCACACTGATCTGAACAAAGAACTTACACTGTGATTAGTATAAACTGAACTTCTCATTTACGATGAAATATAGTGAATAAAAATCTGTAATCACAAAAACCTATACAGCTCAAAGTACACAGATATGAAAGTTTCACAATATAGTAAGAATTCACAAACCACTTTTGCTTCAGAGCAGTTTCATTTCTAACTATACATTGCCTACAGTACCACTACTTAGAACGCTGGAAAAGCCTGACTCACTATAGGTTGCAGTTGCAGGTCTGCAATTTTAATAAGATCAGATTTTCTTTTCATTTTGCAATGGCTACTTGCAAAGGGACTGTGAATAAGAATGTTTTAGGACAGCCAGGCAAAAAGCAAACTGCTATATTCATCTAAGAGAGAAAGAACATCTTTTCTGGTACTCTGTTAGAACCTCTATTTAAAACAATTCAGCATTCATTAATCCATGCAATGCAACAGGCCCAACTGACATAAAAGAACAAAAGTTCAAACTATATATGACATGCCAATCAACTGTAAAGTGTAGAGTTGAGAAGAAAATTACTTTCTTAATTAGACCGAATTAGGTAGTAAAATCTATAAATAAAACAGCTTTTATACAGGAAATAACTTGATAACTGTAAAGAAAATATTTCCAGTGTACTGATAATAAAAATTCCTTAGAGGTGGTATAATATGAAATTCTTTGCAACATATATGCAATTCCTGTTACAGATAGAAAGCTTTATAATCATCAAAAGTGTCATAGAAAGATGTAATATGCAGTGAAGACTTGATGTTCTATTAATGTCAGAAAATATGTAGAGAAGTATTTTTCAGCATCCTATTAACACTTTCTAATAATGATCAGAATTGTAATACCACATTTTCCAAATGCCCTGAACTTTTCCTGCTGGTTGGGTCAATTTTCCTACTGTATGTGTAATATTAAAAGGTGGATACAAAACTCTGGGTGTAATTTTGCATATACAGCTCTTGTTTGTTGATGTAAACTTTGACATCTGAAATTGCACATAATTTGTATATACAAGAGTTGGCATATAGGTTGTGTAACCAAAAATACAAGCATAAAATTGTCAACAATTCTTCTTTTCTATCCAAATTATCATCCATATGCCTAATACATTTTCCTTTTATCTTCCTCCAGGCTTCAGGCTAAATTTGGTTCTGCTTGGCAGATACCAACAAATGTGTGAAAGCAATAGAAACATTGTGTAATAACGACAAGAGAACAAAGCTATTGAAATAGTTATCTAGAGCATTCTTCCGGAGAATAAAAGATCCTTAATTAGCAACTATCAGGATATTGCTTTGCTAGAGATCATATATTTTGTCTTTAAATGCAGGTCATCATGGAATTATTTTGACATTCAGTGCTAAAATATCTTAATAGCTGCATTTACATTAAAAAAAAAAACAAAACCAAAAAACCAAAAAGCTCTTCTTAAAAGACAGACCTGACCCTTTTAGAATGAAAAGCTCAGAAACCCCTTCACACCTGACTACAACTAAAAAACTAAAAATACTTGCATTCCCTCAGCAAGATAATGCAGATATTGTTTTTTTAAAAATCTGTAGTAGTGAAAACATTATGATGAAGAAGAATCTCTGGTGTTTCATTACTAACATCTGCTTCAGTGAGGTAAATCTATGAGAAAATATTACTCCTGATAGTATTATTATCATAAGGCTCTTGGGGTTTTGGGGTCATTCCACATTATATGTAGCTATACTGAAAAAGAGCCCTTCAGAATCTGAACTGCATTATGCTTTGAAATTTTATGTCTGCTGTATGTGACCTCTGTGTCAGTTGTTTTTGAACCATGTTGTATGCTAAATAAGTGACAATAGCCCCAATTAGGTTTCCCAGATGTAGAATATAAACTTAATTTAAAGGTATTTTTCACTATTCTGAAGTGCTTAACCTCAAGGAGCACGCTAATGCACTCTGAACACATCCTTTGCACACCCTTTCACTTAGTCTGATCTAAATCAGGAGCAGACGCAAACATCAATGGAGTTCGCCAGTATAAGACATGTGGAGTAACCAAGGCCACAGCTTGTATACAAATCTTCACAGGAAATCATTACGCAAATCATTTGTACATTACACAACCTAAACATTACAGCCGTCAAGGGGTTTTTAGCATAAAAAGTTTAGGCCACAATTTTATTACAATTCCATAAGAAAAAACAGTGTGGAAACCTACACATGGGGGTTTTTGGTGGTGTATATATACATACATATACATATATGTATATACATACAGAAGTTAAACATACTCATGGCTAACCACATTTTGATTTAAGTAAAACAAGTTACTAAAGTTACAGGACTTACGTGTACATAACTAAGGACTAACACTTGGTCAAATAAGAACAGTCAATGTTACTGTTAATTCAGTTTTCTCTTGGTTATGTCTATCCCCTAATCCATCCTTGAAAACCAGTGGTCACTGTGTCTAAACTTAATAATTATACAGTTTGTAATTGTACTAAGTTGAGGATATCTCTAATGTCACTAGGCATACAATTATTAATGCATTTGCCTCCAAACAATACCAACTTTCAGCCATTTCAGTAGGTTTTCAGCATGTCTGCTTGTCGTGTCTCCTTAATCCTACCTTAAGTACTTTTTTAAGCGTGAGAGCTTTTCTTTGGTGCAATGATGCCCAGTCCCAGCTAATCTTTAACTGAGGGCAAAAGAGAGGACGACAAGCGGCAGAACCCTCATGATTCAGTGCATGTCATGATGGAAGGTACCTGATGTAGCAGACCTTTGAGAGGGAGGAGGACAGACAGCAGGGAGAGGAAGATAGAAAGAAATGCCATCTCAGGCTTCTGAAACCTTGAAAGAAATGAATACCCTGCTGATGTCTTTAATAGTTCATAACAACAGCTGTCTTCCACTTGTGAATGTTTCCTATGATGTGGCGCTTCCTCATATGACACTCTTCAGTTCCATCTACCTCTTGTATTGCTTCACGCCTCACTGCACCACAGGAGGCATCATATTGCAAAAAATTCTTCTCTTGTGAAGTGCCTAAGCACCACAGGAATAGTTTTTCTCTGTCAGAATGAAAAGAGTCTTCATTGCATATTCCAGATTTGGAATTCTTTTGGGGTTTTTTTGGTTTTGTTTTGGTTTTTGTTTTTTTTTTTGTTGCTGTTTGTTTGTTTTGGGGTTTTTTTTTTGTTTTGTTCTGTTTTGGGGTTTTTTTGCTTTGTTTTGTTTGTTTGTTTGTTTTTCCCCCAAAATAAGCCAGTAACCATGAAAACTATCTGACACCATTTAATAAACTAACATTGTAACAGAACTCAGTTAAATTGCCACATACATTATGGTGGCACTTTGCTGCATAATTTAGGTCTAAAGTGCTGTTAAGTACAGGAGACTTTTATATACATATATGAGCATACATAGATATGACGTACACCTATGATGCTGCTTAAATGAAAATGAAAAGTATACATAGAAATATATGTGTCTATAAAGTTATGCATATATGATGTTGTCTAATATTTCTAATGCTCAATGTTTAATATGGCAAATACAAATATTATCAATCTAAAGACAGTCTTTGGATTATTCTGTTAAGTATCTCACTCCATTTCTGAGGTATTTTTTGATATTTGCTTTCTTTACTGTTCATTGAAGGATAATGTACAAAGTGTCAGACAGAAATACATGAACCAGTTTTATGATCTCAAAAGCTCCAGTGAGTACTGAGTAGATATTTTTCCCGTTTGATCAAACAATCAAAAATTGAAGCCTCAGTCCTGCAAATGCTTAGACATATAAAGAATTTTCCTCCCATAAGTAGCTCCTGGTGATATTATTAAATTTCTGAAGTTAAATTTTTCAGAGCATGCAAATATAAATATGAGCAATATATTAACTATTAAAAGCATTATTTCTGCTATAGATCTGCTCTTTAATTATACATTCTATTTGACAATAACCCATTTAAAAACATTCTATTACAAACATTGCTTGGCTTTTTTTTTTCTTTTTTTTTTGAGTATGGTATTTTAAAGATCTATTAAAACAAATCTTAAAGGATTATTTAATTATTAATTATATAAATTAATTTGAAGCCTAAACAACATAATGCATTGGTAAAAAATCCATTGCTATAGCTTGCAATTATGAGATAATTGTGCATGAAAAGGTGTATTTTGTAATCTTAATTACTCTGATATATTAATTAAACTTTAGAGTATAAAGCAGGGCATTCTGTAAGATAGCATTCAGCTGTTTCTAACCATCTAGACTAACCATTTGTTTACTGACAGATTTTGGTGGGGTTGGGTTTTTTTTTCAAAACTGGTGATACATGTTCAAATTTTGAGGCTTTTGACAAAGGCTTTGTTTCAATATAAAACTAGATCGATTTAACGGCTTTCTTTTTATTTTAGTCAAAGTCATGTTTTGTTTGTCAGGATGATTTTTATTTAACAAATTCTAAAACATATTGAAAAATAGTACTTTCCCAGGAAAATTATGTGGGTTTATTTTTATACTGATCAAGTCCACAAAAAAAATGAAAAAAAGAAGAGGTATGTTCACCTCACTTTCTATTACAAAGTTGGTATTTCCTACAATGATTACAGATATGCCAATAAAAAACAAGTTTGATGGAAATTAATGAAAAGTATTGTAGCACCCAGTAAAGTCTTACAAAATATTTATTAGTGAAGAAATACAATACAAAAGATTTTAAAGGTCGGATCCTACAATGCTTTGCTGAACAAGATGGAAATCAGAAAAGAATGCAGAATTGGACACTAGCTGATTTTTTTCTATTATGAGATGGATGTGTGATCTTTATATTGCATTAGTCATTTAGGCCCAGATACTTAAACGCATAAAACTCCATCATAAATTTTCTTTTTAGTAACTGTCATTTAGCCCTTTATTTATTATATATATATATATATTAAATAGTTTGAAGTTTACAGAAGACATTGAAAACTTCTTTGCTAAGCAAAAGTGCACAGATTTCTTTGGGTGTTTTGCCTTTCTAAGGACTGCAAAAACAGGCCTTAGGGAAGATCAAACAGGAAACCTATTAAGTGACCATGAGATCACACACTAGTCCTGGCCTTAGGATAAAATCTAATCCTATCTTTTGACTGAAGTGCTAAATTCCTCCTGGCCTGTCATCAGCACTTGCATAATTACTTCTTTCTTGGTTTCGTGTGTGTGTGTCTAAAAGAGACTGTGCAATATCAAGCTCCAAGTCCAGGCACCAGATTTCACATCCTTAACTATTTTGTAGGATTTTTTTCTTACACACGTCAATGACTCATTCTTTGTGAAGATGGTTTAACCCCTAATTTACCTCAATTATTATAATGTAACCTATGTTTATGACATAATAATGACTTAATTAGAAGTATTAAGAATGTAATACTTTTATTGAAAACTCATACAAAGAAAAACATAACTAATTGACTCTTAACTTCACTGGTTGTTTTCCATATCTGTCTGTAGCTTTCTGAAACTGTTCTGCCGAATTATTTTTACTTACGTCAAATTCTTATTGGAGAAGATGTGAGTTTTCTAGACAGAAATGTAAGTAAGAAAACATGCCACTTGTTCACTCGACATTGATATAGAAATTTGCATATTTCGAGGTTCTAATTGTTAGAAAAGTTTGTAAAATACTGTGTTTTTAGTAGAGGATGACATTTAGATCTACTGATGAATTAGGTTCTAAAAGAGTGCCTTCTTCCAAATATTCAAAACTACTTGAAAGCCACATCAATGTAACAAATGCATACAATATGCTATTATTTCTTTGGAAACTCCTTTTATGAACTACCTTATAAATTTTTGTTCAGGGATGACCCAGCATATTCAATTACACTCTAAATATTTTATGCAGGTACAGTATGAAAAGGAGAACATTATTTTAAAAGTGGTATTACATATGTTTTGGGTTTTGTTTTGTGGGATTTTTGGGGGTTTTTTTGTGTTTTTTTTGGTTGTCATTTTAAGAAGGTAAATATATTATTCAAATGAACTATACAGAGAATTTCTGTCTGGTCAATAATTCAAAGCATCATCTTCTGTGATTTTGCTGGCAGATTTAGTAAATATTTATTGGGTAATACTAGAAGGATTCAATAAGACTAGAATTCAATTTATTTAGCCCTGTAGTCTCAAACCTTTTTTTTTTTGAACATACAACATGTGTATTCATCTGATTCAAAGACTTCAGTTGCTGCATATTCTACGAGATAACTTCTGATGGCTAGTTAGTCTTTGAGCTGCTTATTTTTCAGTCCCATCTGAAAGTATCTAATTAGAGACAAACAAAACAGTCCAAGAGCTAATTTTTTCTCTTCATTAAATAGCAATAATTTTTAAAATGTTAAATAGTTGAATTATTTTCTCATTCACCAATATAAATGATTGAGAAAAAAGTGCTGAGTGAAAAACGATTCAGGCCTTTTCATAGTATTACAAATACCTGCATTAGTTCTCACTTTTTTTTTTTTTTTTTTAAATCTATGCATGCTGTTTAACATTTTTGTAGCTGACCAATTTTATAGGAAAGGTCCATATATTAAAAATAAAGAAAAATATCAGAATATGTGCTATAATGCTTAATTTCAACTGGAATTTCAGGTATACAAACATCAAATCCTGTCCTCCACATATCACAGCAATCAGCTCAACATGTAAATTGAACAAATATGGAAACATACAGAAAATACTGACAGTAATATCAGGCATTCTCAGGTAGAAATTAAAAACTAATCACCAAAAGGATACAATACTATAGAAGATTACTTATATGTCCGTGTTATATTTTTCTGAAATTATTTTAATTATCGCACCAAAACCATGCAAATCTGAGCTCCAAAATATATGTATGCAACCTATGAATAATGAAAGCAGTATCAGTCATTAGACCTACTGGAACTAATGTCCAGATCTTCAGGAAAAAAAATACAAAAAATCTGTTTGGATGAAGACTCAAACAGAAATCTTAACCAAAATCAGTGCTATTAACACTAGTATTAATTTGGACCATGTACCCCTTTAAAATCATATTTTATTTTTAAAATTTGCAAACTGTATATGATAATATTCACTTCCTGCCTTAAACTACTGGGAGTATTGCTGTGTAAGTTGAACAGTTACACATTTCAGTGGCAGAAGTGATGTTTGAATGCAGCTTTTATTAGCTTCCTAAGTGCCCAGTGCTGTTCCCATTGGCAGTGCTCCCGTTGACTTCAATCAGGGCAGGAACAGGCCCTAATTTTGTAAGGCACTTTAGGATCCTTTGGGAAGAAAGGTGTTAGAAGAATACAAGCCATAATTATCAATTAGTTGTCAACAAAGCACTCTCACAAATATCTCCCATGGTCACAGAACATCATATTTTAATTTCAAATTTCTGTTTGCTGTAGCAATTTTAATGCTGCTACTGGATTATTATTTGTCCAGGCTCTGGGACACTTTGTGACACCATAATTTCCAAATTTGACATGAAAAATTTTGATGCCTGTGTAACGGAAAAAAACCCCAAAATTAAGCCAACCAAAGATATTTTTCTAAGATTACATAAGCTAGACCAAAATACCTGTCTCTCTTCTGACTGTGCTGCCCTAACTACATCTAAAACATCCTTTCTATATAAGAATCTGACATCAAGGATTGAAAGGCTGTACATATCTAAAGAGATAATTACAAGTTTAATTTTTAGCAATATTTTAAGTATTAAATACTCTATGTTCTGTATATTTTTACTTTTGCATCTCTTCATTTAGATAGTTAAATTGAAATCTTTAAGTTAACTCCTGGTAACAAAAATACTTGCTTTCAGAGTCTCTGCCCTGAGAATAACTGCTTCCTTCTCAGTATTAAAAAACAATTTTGACAATGTTAATCTTTTCAATATTTTGAATGCAGAGATAAATATAAATTGACCATATTCGCAAATCATGAACTCACTAAAATGAGCTCATATTTAACCACTGTGGTCATTTAAATTGTTTTAACACAGAGAGGTCAAAGGCCTCTTAGCGATTGTTCACTCACCTCCTAAAAACCCTGTGAGTCCCAAAAATAGATATGACCTGATTTTCTCTGAGCTTAATGAAAGCAACAACAACAATAAAAACAACTATTCTTATTGAAGAGTTTGAATTACAGCTATTTAACATCTTTATAATTCATTCAAATTCTGCAATCCCTATTCAAATAAAAAAAAACCCAACACCCTGTTTTGGAAGACAAGACAAAATGACATTCAGAACCTACAGCTACTTAAATTATATATAGCTTTACAGTTCAAATATCTGAATAAATAAAAATATTCATTAACCCTCGTGGTACCTTTCTGCCATTTGCTCAAACATTCTTATCAGTAACCTTTTCAAGCCAGCAACATTCAACTGAAAACAAAAAGCAAGCATTTCAGAAACTGAACTAGTTTTAGATTGGAAGGTCCTTAGGCCTTTTTGAACACATCAAAATGCTCTCTGATACACACACCTAATTGTATATTGTCTACATGAGTAAATCCAGAAAATATCTTTTCATAGGAAGAACATACTTTTGTAACAGTAATCATAATCCAAGTAAGTTCAGAAACATTTCCTTCTCCATCAGACAAACCAGAACTCAGACTAAGTATTGACATAAGCCTGGATGTCAGACATATATTTATATTCCAAATGCCAAACATAAAAGTATGTTACACAAAAAATTCTGACTGAACCCCATGGGACAACCCACATAAATCAAATTTTTCACATGTGGAAGTAGTCAGAGAATCGAAATTTAATTTGTAAATTTTGTCTTCATTGCTGTGTTAAATGATTTTCTGTTTAGGTTGTGAAATAATACTGAGTTTTAATGATTAAGTGAACAGTTGTGAGGCCTTACATCAACACACAGAGATTGAGATAAGGGTACCTAAGTCTAAGACAAACATAAATGAAAATGGTTTCACTACGTAACTGTAAATTGAAATTACATAGTATTGATCAGACCAAAGGTGGGAATATTTTGGTATTTTGCCATAGATGATTATATAGAGCAGTAAGTAATTCTCAAACTTTTAAACAGCAAATGAGGCAAAAATAATACCTATTATAACATTAAAGAAAAAGAAATCTGAGTCATTTGGACAATTGCTCATAAGATAAATAGTATGAAGATAGACTGATGAGATGGAGGTTTTCTTCCTCCATAATTAAATATCTGATCCTAACCAAATCAAACAAAAACTTCTTAGTAATACACGAAGTCTTAAAAAAATACTTAAGTACAGATAACACTTGGTATATAAAATATACTGAAAATTATAGAACACATTCGTTATATAAAATTATGTGTGGATGAAAAAATATTACCCATCATAAATACATTCCATTATATCTCTAAAAACTGGTGAATTTAGAATCATTATCTTAACCACTTCTCTTATTTTTAGAAACAACTTTTCGCACGAGAATAGCAAGTTCTTACTGTTTAGGAAAAAGTATTCTTAAGGAAGAATTAATGTACATTTTAGTACAATATGCATTAATGGACTTTTACCATTAGAAAAATATTAAGTAATCTATTGCACAATAAAATTAATAGATTCTACTGTTCAACATGATATTATGGCACATTGCCACTTACTTGTTGGAAGCTATTACTTGTCAGGCCAAAAAAGTTAAAAATAAACATTTCAGACCCAATCAGAAATTGTCAACAAGGATATCACTTTACCACTTAAATTACTCTGCTGAACAGCTTAATTATATAAGCAGTGTCTCATGACAAATCCTCTCTTTGAGACAAGGTGCATTTAAAAAAACTAACTTAAAAAAAAAAAAAAAATCTGGACTGTGTGGTGCCCCAGACACATGTACATATAAATGCATGTTTATGCAAATATGTATTTGTGCTACAACTTTACACTAATGATGCTATAGGTAGAATTTTTAAAAAATTCCTACCTAAAACATAATTTCCTTTGACAATGATGAGAATTTTTCTTAAGGTGTTATACATGCTGCAAAAAAGCTACAAAACCAAACATATCTCTTCACTGCCTCACAGTGTAAGAATGGAGAGAGGAGAGGAGAAACATAGACCATGTGATTCTCCTTAGAAAATCAATAGCTATTTAGAAGAGTACAATATTTTTCTTTAAAAGAAATAAACACACTGAAGAACAATAGCTTAGATCCCTTTGCACACAACTGTGCTCAGTACTTAAAATAAAAAGCAGCCTTGAAAGCACAGGCAGGCAGTTTGATTCAGTAATGTGTAGGGAAAAAAGAATGACAAGGAAACATAAAATTTCAAAATGTGTAACTGTTAACTCTGTTTCAAAGAGTTAGAGTGTTTTTAAACATTAATGTTATAAACTTGAAGAACCCATCAATATACAGTATTTTAAATAATTTCCACCACCAGTATTGACTACATTGCATGATATGTTTGGATGGAAGTAAACAAAAAAATCCACCCTTAAAAGACCAAGCATAATTTAATCACTGAAAAAATAAAACAACCTTCAAAAACAGCCAAAGCTGTAACTGATAGAGATGTTATAACCAGCTGAGATTTGAAATACCTTTGTAGCAGGGATTTTTCTTATGCATGTAGGCTAATAAACAGTCTCTAACAGGAAGAGAAAAAAACATACAGTGTAAAAATATTACATGCTTCCAAAAAAGTAAAATCAACGGGAGAATTTTCATTCACTTCAAAACCATCAAATATACTGATTATGCAATTTTTCCTTTGATGCACTTTTCATCATCACTAAAAGAAGATATTTATACTTGGGAATAAATGATTCAGCAGAATATTCATTCTTTGAAAGTGGTTCAAGTTCTTTGATGTCAGTGTAGGCATTTCCTACAAATTTGAAAACAGAAAAATGTACATATTCTTGAATTTTGAGCTTAATGTGAAGGATATTGTAACCTTGATATTTTGGTTTGTTACAAGTTACCAGATACCATCTAACCAGATGTGCAGCACTGTATGTAACTACACATCAACTCGTGTAACCACATCATTACATCACTTATAAAGAGTTGTATGAATGGCTCCAAAAACAATTATGAGAAAAATACTTAAAATTGGATAATTAATAAATATTAGATAAATGTAATGACATATTCAATTCAACTTAGCAAACTGCCAGCCTGAAAATGTTTTTAAAATGTTTAATTTTCCATATTTTAAAAAAGAATTTACAATGATAAAATTGCATCATGGCTGAAGAGTACCAATGCTGAGAACAACCCTGATTTAATTTTTACCAGAAAATAACTGCCATTGGGACTAACAGTTTTATTATAGTTGTAACTAAAAAACTGATTATCTCACCTAAATTCAGCATTTAGAAAGGGAACAAATCTTTGTCATTATTTGTAATAATTACTGCATAATTAAACACCATTATGAATTCAGTATTTTAAAACTAAATTCACATATCCAAAAGAAAGACCTTTGTAAGAACTCTTGTCTCTCTCATAAATACATTTATGTGTCTATTTATCCATTTGACTGGTCAAATTAATTGCTATAGTAGTAAAGCTACAGAAAGTCAATATCAGGCCAGTTTTTCCATGTGATATTATGTCAAATGTAAAAGGTAGAGGTTTAAAATACAGGAATATTAATGCCCCCCAATCCATATTTAGCCAGTTGAAAACTGGATTTGAGCCTGAACTTTTGTTCCTAGCAACCCCAACCCAAAATTTATATTACTATATTAGAAAAGTTGAAGCATTGTATGACTGGACCGACTTTTTGGTGAGTATGTGGATATAGCATTTATCTCCTACATATGATATATGAAGAACTTTTGTTTCATTCCAAGCCTAAAAGCTCTCACAACTCACATGGAAATATTCTTACATCACAGTAAAGACAATTTTAATTAAAGAAATATAGGTAGATATAAGTGTAGGCGTACACATATATATATGCATATTTATATATATGTACACATACACTTTCATATATACACACACATATATTTATTTTTTAAATGGTAAAAAAATACAGATGGTAAAAAAATACAGATGGTTAAAATAATAATCTAGTTGGTAATTAAACACTGTTTTCAGAAATTCAAAAATTGTACTAGATTGTTACCTTTCAAATTTTAAGAATTTAACTCAGTGCTTTTGCTCTAAGCATTTTTGAATATAGTTGATATGATGTCTCTGACAAAAGCAATCTCATATTTTGTCCCCTTTCTCAAATATAAATATAAACTTTTTGCCACAGTATTGGTACAAAATTACCAAATGTGTTAATAATCTATGTTCACAAAATCAGATATACTGTTGAAATCATAAGAAAAAATATTTTATTACATGAAATATTGAACTACAAAATTGTTATGTCAACCTTTTATCTTATCCCAGTCTGGACATTTTTGGAAGATCACACAGAACCATGTCATGATATACAAATAATCGTGTGTCCAACCAGAAAAAAACCAAAACATTTATATTTGACATGGTCTATAGTTTTCTGTAAAATTTAAAAATACTGTAAATATAAGTTTGCAAAATTGCAGCAAAAGTAGTTGCATCTTTCATGGCAAAAACGCCACAAAGGGAACATTTTTTATCAATAGGTATTTCATCTAATTCAAGGTTTTGGGACCAAGTCCACAGAATTAAATAGAGGTATGTTGCCTGTTCATATGGTCCATCATTCTAAAGAGCTACATGTAGATCTGTGGCTGTAAACTGAACTTTCCATATAATCAGGACAATATGGATCCAAGATAAAATTTACAGTGCCATATTACATCAGTTCAGTTAATTTGTCAGCAGATTGGAAATAGATGTGATTCATTTGGGAGGTACATAGCAGAACTACTAATGTTTATCATTACTGTACTCAAATTTTACACTCTACAAGACAGAAATACTAAGAGAATGGGTTATTTCAATGACAAAAAGCCAGACTCGTAAGGGCAAGGTAAATGTTTTGCAAGTTACTCAAGTCAGTGGAATACAGTTGTGTACTTACACAACTAGAAGCAAAATGTGGCCCATTAGCTGTAAGTTAAATAGTTAATTTGATAACCATTTAATTACAAACTTCATTACACTTTATTTCTTTGTATATTCAATTAACTAAATGCTTCTTGTTCCTAGGACCTAAATGTGCCTTTTTTTGTATCCTATCTCTGTTCTGTTCAGTGTTTTAAGCATAAATTATTCTAAAGCATAACTGTGCTTAGCATTTCTGGAGTATCATCATACTACTAGATATTCTGAAAATTGGCTGAATAATGAACAGGAAAAAAAATAAATTGTAAAGACTCGTAATATGAGGATACTATTTATACATAGATGGAAAAACACAGATCTGTAAGATGGTATTGCCAGACTGTAAAAGAGATCTGCATGCTCTCACTTCAGGAAAACACATTGCAAAGCTTCTTAGAAGGGTTGGGAAAAACAAATAGTGTGGCTGCCCCATTCAGAGTGCTGCTATCCCGCCCACTTCTCTCACAGAAACGCCTCACTCGTCTACTCCTCCATCCTCTTGTCACTCCTTAGCTTGAGGTCCTACATTTTCCAGAGTAAGTGGATGCTTCAGAGTAGAGGTACAAGTTCCCTACAATCAAATAATCAATAGAAATGTGAAGACTGTTTGAAGGCTGACAGCTATGGAATTGTGTCTGCCATTCACTCTCTCTTCTCTCCCCATTTTTCTTGTTTAACGCCAGTAGTGAATAGCATTCACAGTTCTGCATAAGACAGCAAAAGACTTCAGCCTCCTCTGGTTTGGAGACGCTGTATTTCAGTATGCCAGTCTTTAACCTAATGAAAGGCTATTCAGGTTCCCTGGAGACACTGAGCAATATAAAGAACCTGCCCGCTAAAAATGAAGGAGTTCTTGTTTACCCTGTCCTTCAGGATGTAGTGCCTTAATGGGCTCTGCCCCCTGAGAGGGAACCATATGCATTAAACAGGCTCTTAAGTTTCTGTAAGAAACAACATGCTGGTCAGACATTTTAGCTCCAGCTAAATAGAGATCTGAACAACCTATAAAACCAGGATCTTGACTTCATATTTTCTAAAAACCACAATTAGTTATTCCTGCTTTTCCAGATATATCTTCTATAATGTGTTTACGATGGGTCATAAGCTCATTTTTATGCTCTTTAACCATTTTTTAAAATTACTTTAATAATTAAATTACTATGTGATATGAGAAAAGGTACCACTATATCTGTTTTCCTAAAAGGAATACCCCTAAGAAATACTTATAAGCATTATAAAAAAATTAAAACATAGGAAAACATTCAGAAATTAAATACTGCAGTATGCAGAATCTACTGAACATGTTTTCACAACCTGAAGTGACCACTAAAATACTGGATAGTAAAGATAGATTAAAAAAAAAAAAAAGGTGTGAGAATGTGGGCTCTGGAACTACAGAAGTGGAAGTTGCATTTTTGTCAGACTTTCAACTGATTAGAGGACTGACATAACATCTGGTGTTTCAAACAGTGTGTAGGAATGTCTAGAAATTACAGGCTATTATCTTCCGGGAGTAACCTCTTGAAATTCTGCTCATTTTGTTAAAGATGAGAGTAAAGTATGAAATATAGAAAAGAAAGGGAGGGAAGGGGAGGGGTGTGGAGGGTAT
>VXAD01004215.1:0-53418 GCA_013399195.1 Dicrurus megarhynchus
CCAGCCAGGACAATACAACAGTCACCCTATTGTTGTGTAATTAATTTTGTTCTCCCGAAGACCATTCCTAAACCAAACAAGTGTTAAGGATTTGCTTACCATGTGTTCTGGAGATTTCAAATGCTAAGATGGGTACAATTTGGCCAGGCAGACAAAGACCAGAAACACTCTTCTGTGCCATAGTGTATGGAGATAGAAGGCCCCCACAACTGCTCAGAGAACTAGAAGATCAGAGCGACCAGTTAGTTGAACCTATCTTGCCAGCTCTTTGGGAGGGCTCTATTCGGCTTCACTGAGTATAGCCACCTTTTACCAGCTGAAAGCTAAGTCCACTGTAAAGACTTCTGATAGCTCAGGATAAATGAGAAAGCAGAAACAGTGGCTGCATTTTCAGGTTTTCCATTACTTGGTAAGTAGGATTTACAACACAAACTCTCATGTGTCACCAACTTTCTGTCAAGCAACCGTGCTGCTCACTGAACTACCAAGAACTTTTACTCTGCATTGGGACACCTAATTGTAATTTTCACCAATGATAAGTGACAAAATGTATCAGTCAGATATCCACTTTACATTATTAAAGAATTAATTAGAATTAGAGCCCTGTGAGTTTTCTAATTAACAAAGAATCTCAATAACAATGAAGGCAATCCAATTGTGTCATACTTTTTGCTCTCATACTCTCATTCATGATCATCAGGGTATGAACTCAGTGACCCTTGGAATTTTGCAAAGTTCATCAGTAATTATTTCAACACATTAATTTTAGGAAAGACCTGTATTTCACCTTGGCAGCACTCAGCTGTAAATGTGTTCTTCTCTTCTTAACTAAACCAAATTGTAGTAGTTACCACTTTTGCTGGAAAGGAGGAACATTGGTAAAATGAGTCATATACAGATGACTATATGGGATCCTAAGTTAGAATATCCTCAGACCTCTCCAAGAACTTCTAAAGAACTTTTCAAAGTATGACGAGCTCTTCAAAAGAGATCAAGCTGTTTCACAGTCATCCTGTGATGATTTATTAAACACAGATTAGAAGTCCATTTACCTGCTAGTTTGGAGTTTATTGTATTTTCACCCTCTGAGAGATAAAAGAAAGGATAGGGTCCTCATTCACAGAGGATTTTCTTAACTATTTTCAAAGAAAAATTGAATTGACAGTGTACTGATAATGATGACAAATATTTGTTTTACAGTTAGCTTATAGGAAACACATTTCTGGGACAGTCCAGGAGGATAGAGTAGAATTAGAGAGAGAGATTAAATGGAATAGAAAAAACCTTCTGGTACTTGAATGCCCTACCAGGCCTTTTGAAGTGACAAAAAAAGGCATTTAAAATGATGAAAAAAACCCTGTCATCTGATATATTATTCTCTTATTTCCCAGAAGATGTCCTCGTTACCCAAACCAAAATGGAACAGGACCCTGCAAGTGGGACTTCTAACATCAGCACTAGACAGAATATAGTATCAGTTGTAAAGAAGGCTTCTTCATTTAAAGAAAAAGAAAAAAAAAATCCCTGAAGTATTGTCTTACTCATTGTCTGCTCTATCCATTAATTCAACAGGCATATGAATTTCATGATATAATTGACGTTCAAACAGCTATACCTTGTCCTGCAAAATAGAGCTGTTTACTAGGGTGTTAAGCATTTACTAGAAGTGAGATTTTCTTTTCATATGGACTCAGTACGTGTGCATTGCTTAAATCAGCTAATACGTGCTAAAGGGAAATTTTATTTTTATTGCTCTAAAAATTCAGAGAAAATTTTAAGGTTGTTTTTGATAATAACTTGGATGTAAACTGGAATAGAAGGAATGAATTCTCTTTTCCTAGCTAATTTGAGCTTACATTTTGATTTACTGATTTGATATGATACCAGATTTTTATTTTAAGTCCATTTTTTGAATACTAGAAGGATGGAAAATAGTATGGATAAAGCTATACTTTTCCATTTTTCCTTCTTGCAGTGTCTTCAGAAGAAGCTTGGTGATAGGTAGGCCAAGTTCTCTGCAGGCTAGTGAACCTCCAACACTGAGGACTGAAAGGCTTTTTGGCTAGCGTAGGGCAGTTTTCTTTAAGTGATTTCTCCAGAACAGAAGTTCTGAATGTCATTCAGCCCTATCAAGGACGACGTTTTGAATCTATTCTCATTTGGATTGAGAAGTTTGCCATGTTTTTGTGGTACAAATAAACACAATAATGTGAGCAGCTACTGGAATCCTCCAAGCTTCTAACAGAAATTAATAGCTGGTAAGAAAACATAAAATAGAGTAATGAACAGGTGTGACCTATGTTTTGTTATCAAGAAACACCTTATTAGCAAAAGAAACTGCTACTCAGAGGCTTCATTATTTGTAAAAAACACCTTCCCTCTGCATTTTTTCACATTTCTTGAAAAGTATTAATGTAGGACATTAAGACTCCACTTTTTTGAAAGGAGTCCTATGGTACTTTTTGGGAACCTGAAGTTCCCTGAATATCTTTAACTAATATTTATACTGGTTTTAAACATGACTTATGAAGGGAGACTGTTGCCTTTGCATCAGTCAGCGACCTACTTTGTGGTTCTTTCCCTCTCGTGTTTCTCCCTCAGCAACAACACAAATCTCATCTTCCAGGATTCTTTGAATGGAATGATATGATTGAAATGGTGACAGATGAAGTAATTTACAGCATCTGCTGGTAGCCACTTCAGTGTATATAGGTAGTTAATCCACTCTGCCGAAGAGAAGAACCAGAATGCTGACAGGAGGAAACCATTACTGTTACTGTGTGTGAGTGCTGCAAACTGCCTGCCCTCAGCTTGCATCTGAGTCAATAGGCAAGAAGGGTTTTCGCCACAAGTGTGGGTACTTTTGGGGAATATTTTTCATTCCCCCAAAATTATGGCGAATGTAAATGAAATTGTGTTGAACACAATGGGAATAACGACTGAGATGAAAAAATACTAGTATGAGTAAACATTGCCAACACAAGAATCAAATGTGTTTTAGCAACAACAATCACCTCATAAATAAATACAATGAGTTGAGAAGTGTACTGGAAAGCCTAGAAGCCCAGGCTGATCTTTCATCCCAATATTTAGTTTTATAATAGCAGCTGTGTGATATCTCTGAGAGTCTATTGTGATGAAGGTAAGTTTTCTGCTTTTTTCCCCTACGTCTTTGAAAGTGATAAAACTGTATCTTTTTATGTGGGTTTGTACTTTGGTAATAGCACTCAATTTATGATTAAACTTGTATAAATGCTCTGGAAAATTATTTCAGTTTCAAAAGTATTGTTTGTTGTCTAACTTCTTCAAGATATGAGATCTCTCTGCTTTTAGGAGAAAACTAATTTCTACAGTCATTTTTTCCATGAAGATCCTTTTTCTTTTTGAAAAAAAAAAAAAAAAAGAAAAAAAGAAAATATAAACAAATTTAGAAATATCTTACACATAGAAATATTTGGTTTTTCCTACCAAATATTTTGGAATGAAGGGAAAGCTTGTTACAAGGCATTTGGCAGAGCTTCAAATTTCTAGGTGGTGGAGGGCATATAAATGAGTTGATAAATATCCCTATATAGAGTTTTGAGGAGGCTGCAGATTTGGAGTGAGGAAATGAGGGACTGTTCTCTGCGATCTGGCTAATTTGCAGAAGATGTCTGTATTGGAATATCTTTATAAGCACATAAGTGCTGGTAAGTTTAATTTGCATGTGCATCAGAAATTTGATAAAACACCTGAAACTTCAAGGTCTGGATTTTCCCTCTGTGGCATCCTCATCTTTGTGAAATGTGCACTAAGTCGTTTTCTTTGAGAAATGGAGGAGAGATTTGAATGTGATAACATATAAGATTTATTCCCAGTGGAAAGCAAGTCATCCTCTACTTTAGACAGCTGACCAGACTGAATAGAGAATATGCCTTTTAATTGTGGGAGGGGGTGTTTATTGGTGATGTTTTTGTTTGGTTCGTTGTTTGGTTGTTTGTTTGGTTGGTTTTTGTTGGTTTGGTTTGATTTTCGTTGTGTTGTTGTTATTGTTTTTTGGTTTTTTTTGTCCTGAAAATAAGGGGCAGTTGCACATCTTCCTGTAGTGTAAATGTCAGAGGAACACATAAAATACCCATATACGCTATATCAACAAGTTGGAATGCACAAGCTTTGCATGTGTCTGGCAGAGATATGAATTAAAGTGGTTTGCAGGAAGTAAATAATGACATGGAATCCCAGTGAGCTTTATTTTTTTTAACCTTACTATTTATTTCATACCCCACAGAATATCTAGTTTGTAATTACATCTCTGAGATTACTAGGTCCTACATGTATGTATGTCTACAAGAATCAACAGTCTCAGAGAGGGCTGGAGACTCAGAACTGAGAGTTCAGTGAGAATTTTGGTTTCGGCAAATAATTTCCTTTCTTTGAAGAGGAATTCCACAGCCATACTGAAAGCTTTCCTTTACTAATGCAAATGGAACCTGACACACACATCTTCTCAAAGGTGTGTGCATACTCTTTTTATATAGTTCATTGAGTAAAATTGCATTAATGAATATTTTTAAGACCCAGGCTGATGACTTGTTTATATTGTGAAGTGTTAGGTCTTTTCTTATTACCTATTCAGTCTGATTTTCTCATTTATACAGTGGCAAGTGTGTATTTACAAACTGTAGGCACTTCTGTTTCATCCTACTTTGGGTGAGTGAAGAGATTGTGCTTCCTGTGTAGTGTTTCCAAAAGTCTAATTAACCACCTAAACTGATATCCTCTTGCAGAGAAAGTCATTCCCCTTATAAAATTATTTTACATATAAAATCAGCTCTCATTAAATTTGAAAGCATTTCCTTTTAAAATCTTCAGATGTTTTCTTGTTCTTGCATTCCATTATTGAATAGCTGATAGTTAAAATCCATTGTATTTGTTCTTGTTCTTGACTGCATGGTTTTCTGTTCTTTTGATGCCCGTGTTTCACTTAGAATCACATTTCTTGAAGACATTGCAACATCTAGCAGAGGGCACTCAATCTAGCCTTGCTTTGTTCATGCTCCTGCACGTGACAACATCTCAGGGATCGGCTATAGCTGCAGTGGGACACTGTTTTTCTGCTTTTGGCCTATTTTCCCCCTAGGTAAGTAAAAAAACTAGGCCTTCTCTGTATGCTCTAATCCAATTTTCCCTCCTCAGTGTTATTAGTTAATAATTTTGTGTGAAAGTCAAGTTTAGTGTCCTTCTCATAGGGATGATGCAGCTACATGTGAAGTTGCTAAGCTCCTTTGGCAGCACCTCTGCTCAGACGGATTGTCCTTGTCTGTCACATACAGGGTTGGTAAGAGGGATATTATGTTTGGGGCCAACAAATGAAAGGATTTGTGGGAGTATTTTCACTGTTGTTAATTGATCTGTTTTCATTCCTGGCTAGTTTTACTGATGAAAATAACCAAAGAAAGAGGTTTTCTTTCTTTTCTTCAGAGGCTTCGAAAGGATCTAAAAGGGGAACCATCTGAGCAACTGAATTATTTTTGTTTCATTTAACAAAAACAATAATAAACTACAATACAAATGGAGGAACTGAACCAGATTTAGAGTTCTGTCATTGGCCAAATGAAAAGAATTAAATATATGTGATGTTTATGTTCAGTTTATATGCATTTGAGCTAAATTGATAAAATGCTTAATGATGAGTACTGTTGGAGTACTTGAGCAAGAAATGTTAAATTAATTTCTCTGAGAGAAAAATTTGGACTTTCTCTTCCTCCTTAAGCATCAGAAGGTGGGGTATTCTCATACTGTATTAAAATTCTATTCAAACATAATTTAAACATTATCTGAAGAAGGAATTTGAACCCAAAAGACTGTTGTGTCTTCTTTGTGTCTGGATGGATATTCCACCAAGTAAGTTTTTTTTGACTTCTCTATCAATATATTCTTGGATGTCCTAATATAAAATAAAATATTTCAAAGAGTAAGAAGTGAAAAAGTAGTAGATGAATACTTAAATAACTTGATCAGGTATTTGTGGGAAAAAAAAACAAACCAGTACCTGACTGAGCTTATTCTGTGTCTTTAGAAATCCGGCTAAATGCCATGAGCCAGATTCTTGGTGAGAGAATTTCTTATCAAAATAATCACAGTGCCTTTATAGGCTGGAAAACAAAGTCTTACTTAACCTGTCAGTACTTACCTGGAAAACTAGCACCTCACTTTACTGTTTGAGATAAAGTTGTGATAGAATAGAGCAGTGTTATCCCACAAATATATATATGTGTAAACATGAAGTTAAGAAGTTAAACTGAATTAGATACACTTTTTTTTTTTTTTCATTCTTTGGGGCATGTGATCATATGAATATTCAGTTATTAACTAATATGCAGGCCTTTGTGAAATAAATGCCTTTGGAATCCTAGAGTAGTAAACAACTCAATCAAATCAGGCTATCAGTTTCATATTTACTCATCGTTTATAGCTTTATTATTCTGCTTGTAGTGTTGATCAGGGAAAACTGATTTTTATAGAATAATTAGTCTAAACACATACCTCATTTATCGTCAAATTAATTAAGGTATGATAAGCTAAAGTAAAGATAATGACTTTTGAGGTTTTGGCTATGCCGATACACAAATCTGTAAGTGCAGGTAAAGGGTTTTTGTACAAACAGCTGAGGCCAAAGTCCCCTCTGGTATTTCTCATGACTGTCTAGTAGTGGGGATGGCCAGAGCCCTAAAGTAAAACACGAAGGTAACTAGTTTTTTGATTAATTTTTTTTTGTATTTTCTGAATTTTTCTTTTCTGAAACGAAGCTAGCTTTAGAAATCCCTCATTTACATACACAGTATTAGGCACTGCTTTTAGAGGGCTGAAAATTATAGAAGAGAAAATCCAAGTGAGATATCTTTGAATCTCTGCATATTTCAGTGTATGTAACAGTTCAGCAAATTCCTTCTCTCTCTTTGAAGGACCTGAGAAGAAAAGTTTAGGGAGGGGAATGATGAAGAATAAGCAAATGAAGGCTAAGCACTCAAAGGATCCATATGGTTAGGGTCACAATACTATACTTATATT
The DNA here is from genome assembly GCA_013399195.1 of Dicrurus megarhynchus. NCBI lineage: Eukaryota > Metazoa > Chordata > Aves > Passeriformes > Dicruridae > Dicrurus > Dicrurus megarhynchus. Next base: position 7,051 of record VXAD01004215.1, read on the forward strand.
TCATTTACAAGGCATTAGAATTTTGATGAACTTGCTAACTACTGAGAAGAGAAGCTGGAATCACAATTTGAACTTTTTCAGGTGAGATAAAGATGGAAACTAATGGCCTTGCATTGAGGAGATCATTAACATTTTATTGTTTAGTTTGTGATTTGCTGCTTTTTTGGGGATGGGATTCATGGAAAGCTGTGCAGGAGGGGCAATAATTTTCCTTTAAGAACAGTGAGATCTCTTCACAGAGGCTGGTGATTGTCTGATGTGCGAATTATAGACCTGCTTGATTAGCCACTTATCTCTGCAGGATAATTCTGTTGTCTGCAAATGTATGTGACAGTAGAGGAATAAAGGATTCTCACTGATTCTTTTCAGGATCTTCAAGCAGGATTGTTCTGTGATGACATTGAAGGTATTTGAAATAGGTCTTACACATTCAGTAGCACAGTGGTATCCTGAATTTTTAAAATTATTTGATTATAGTTTCATCTCTAAGAGATGGAGAAGCAATGGGATCCAGATATTTCAAGAGAAGGTGATCAATGAAAAGCTGTACCTATGCCACAAACTCTGAGGACCGAACACATTCATCTTGGTATAAAAGTCTGAAGATCATGTAAAAATATACTTTTTTTTTGGTTATGGGACAGTATTTGAAAGAGAGAGTGTTGTTGCTAGCACTGCATTGTCTTGTCTAAATGAAAAATTATGGTAGTAGAATATTCTGAGTTCATGAGTAGTCTTCCACCAGGAAACTGGATGGTCTTCTAGTTGGAAGCATTTAAGTAATGAAAAGTTGCCTTTTTTTTTTTTCCCCCCTTTTCTTACAGACTCTGTAGAATAATTAGCAGGTTTTGTGTCTGGATAGAACACCTCAGCCTTTAAAGGAATAGCAGTCTTTCCTCATGTTCTCTTCCTACATGTCCTCTTTGTTTTCTAAGCAGGTTTGTCAAAGAATTTTTTATTTTATGCATGTATAGAATAGTTGGATATTGTATTCAATTAAATTTTAGTCACCTAGAGGTTAGTCCAAAGTCAGATGTACAGAATGTTCTATCATGCTGTAAAAAGCTCTTGCTATAAAATTAATCATCTTACTACAATAAGAATCAACAATGATTAGGTGTTATCTACGGGATTTACAGTTTACAGAGTTTTCATTGCTGAGTTAAATTAGAAAGCCCTTTCACTGTTTTTTTTAAGAGGGAATGTATGGCAACACAATGCCTATAGGGCAACACAAAAGGCCTATAGGGCAATTTAAAAATTACTCAGTGACATCAATTAATATCTTGGCTGGAAAGTAATGATTATGACTCACTCTTCTTTTCTTAGCTCAGTAAAGTAGAGGACAGACGGTTATGCTACATGCAGAGCACACTCAAACACTAGAATGGCTGAACCCCTGACATATATCTTATGTTATAAAGTTTATTATAATCTGCCAGTGCTTACACTGTAGATTGCAAAATGCAGGCTAGTTCCATTGTGAGTGCTTTAGCATTTATTATGAAGGAGTTGAGTAGACCTGTTGGTTGATGTAATGGATGATGCTTAAAATTTCTTCACATTTGAGAAGTTTTATAGGACTAGGAAAAAAGGAATGTGTTGTTTTAGCCCTCTGGTCCTTGGAATTTTTTTGCCAGTTTAAGAGACATTTTGATTGCAGGACAAAGCTTTAGTGATCTTGATAGGTTTTGCTGGACTGACTGAACATGATTGATTCTCCTGAAACAAGTAGGCAAATCCATGAGATTATTAACTGTCAATGTGAAGCATGAGTTAGCAATGAGTATACACTGAAGTGAACCTGAAGGGCAGGCAAGGAAAGAACTCACATTTGTAATATATAGGTTGGTACATAAAATCATTAAATAAAGGTATTTTTCTGCTATTAATTTGGTAATTATTACGTTTGCAGTAATCATTCTTAGTAATATAATTATTAAGAGCTTAATTTGATGGATTTTGCCTTTTTTAAAGATGTAAAGTAACTGGCTTGACAGATTACATTCTGGAAAAGACTGTGACTTGAATGTTTGTGGGATGAATTGCAAGATTTGCAAAGACTGAAAAAATATTCCTTAAGACACTTTGACGCATTCAAGGTTAATTATATATTTGAATTTAATTCCCATAAAATAGACTAAGTGATAAGATTTCCCTTGCAACACTGAAATCTAAACTTCATTTATGGAGACTAAATAAGCCAGCAGACGGTTACACTAGTTTCTTATTATTTCTCCCACAAAATAAAACTCAGACATGGCAAAACAAGCAAATACTGATCATTTTCTCCACAGAAAATACTCTGCTGCTTAAAATGCAGCTTTAGAGGTTGTTGGTTGAATGAGTCTTTAGAAAATTGCATACTTATTAATAATAGCTAAAATAGAGAAGCTGAGGCATGTTTTATTAAAGATTTAAAAATAAATGCTCTTGAAAATAACTAGCTAGTTAAGTAACAAAAATTGACATACTGTCAAGCCCATTCCTATATCTTCTTAAAATCCTAAATGTCAGCAGTCGGACAGTCTGATAATGTTTGTGCATTATGACTGTATAAGTCCTGAGCTTGATAAAACCTCAATAGGACCGTCTGGGTTTGACTTTGTCAGTAATGGGAGAACCAAGAAGGGACAGAGGGACCTGAAGTGTAACTAAATCAGAATTTAGGTACCTGAGTGGAAATCAGTGTTCTTAAATCTTGATGCATCCAGATTCTGTAGATTCCCAAGTTTATAAATAGCTGTGGTTTTTTGTGTACACAGAAGTGTATTCGACTTGATAGGACTGAATAACTCGTCTGTCTCCTCTGGAGTCACAGCAGAAATCTTTGGAAAAGAGACTGCAACTTCATTTGAGGAGGCCTAAGTAATTAGTATTGCATGCACCCTTGCTTTCTTTTCTGGAAAAGAAAAGGGGACTGCTTTGTGCAGTGTGGCAAAACTCAGAATCCTTTTTGCTAAAATTGCTGGATCAATAACAGTTAATTCTATGATTAGTCTTATTACTAACTTCTGTTAGAGGTTCTGCAGAGTCTGTTTTCCTGCATTATTGATCGATGTCTTACTTTATTTACCGTTTTATTTTGGTTCTAAGTGCACCATAATTTATTAAATAGGAAGGAAAGTATCAATAGAACTTCCTTGACAGAACATTGAGGTTAGAGTGAAAGGTTTGCTGAAGTGAATGGAATGATTTCCTTTAGGCACTGTGTCAGGCTTCAGGAGATACATAATCAGTTTCTCAAGGTGATTACAAAGCAAAATACAGAGCCTGAGTCCATGAGGGCAGTAAGTCAAAGCTTTTCTTGCTTTGTGAACCAGTTTCCAACTGATCACTCTGCAGAGGTATAGTATTGGTAACACCAGCAAAGATAGTTGGTGTTCAGTGGTTACTTGATTCTCAGCATCCCATGTTTCATATATGGTCACATATGAAGTTGGATTCATTATGAGATTTTGCAATATCTCACTTACTGAAATATGTCAGGATAAGGCTTTGACCAAGATTTCAATTTTACCACTTGGATACTTTACTATTCACTATTTGGATGAAAAAACCCCACCCAAACACTCTCTGGTACTTATCTTGTCTTCGGTGCTTTACCTAAAAAAGCAAAAGAAAAGACTTCTAAATTTCCTCTTTGTCTCCCTATCTAAATTTAGTCTGTGATGGTATTTTCTGCCCCAAACAATGACCATTACTTCTCTCACTTATCTGCTTAGCTTTCTCTTTGATTTGGTCCTTTACAACCTAGAAATACATTTATAAATGAGAATTAAAATAAAAAAAATTCCATCCCCATCAGGATGAAAAAAGTAACCTGTATGAAGAATGCAAATAAACTATAAGTAAGATTAAATGGTTGTTCTTTTGGTGATAGTTCTCCTGAGCCATTCCTCCAAAAAAAAAAAAAAAGAAAAAAGAAAAAAAAAAGTGGCTTTTTTTGATTTATTGGTGTTAAGTTCAGACACACAGCCAAATGGAAATATATTAACTTGGGTTTCTTTCTACAACTGAAAATTTTCTTCTTAGTTTTAGAAGTCTTTTGATTTGGGTGTCACTAATAGGAAAATAATCTGTTGTATAACTCCCTGCACATTATAGTGCTGTCCAGAATGACTCGTGAAAAAAACATTCTTTCCTAGGTAGAAACAACGATTAACAATATCAGAACAAAAGCAGCTTTGGGAAAATGCAAATAGGTCATAAATTTTCTAAGAAGCTCCATTAGAAAGCTCCTATGCTACTCAATCTTATTGAAACACCACTGAAGAAAGATTAAATAAGTTCTGTTATGAATTACTGTAAATGTTATTCTTTATAAGAAATTAATAAACAAGTAATAGCAATACTGATTAAATAAGTTCTTGCTGCTCATTTGATGGAGATTCAATTTAGATATAGAATTTTTGACACTTTATGATTTTCACCATATATGCCCATGGTGCCCACCATCAAAGGAGTTCTGAATAAGACATAAGACGACATAATAGCTGACAAGTTGGTCTCTAAACTTTGCCTTATTGTCCTAAAATTTTAACTCAGGAAAAGACATTTGTTTAATTCTGCTGGATAAATAACTTAATAGGAGTGTGAAATAATGTCCAATAATGTGATACAAAATATTTTTTTAAAACACAGTTAAGAAATATTTTCACATTAGTGACCCATTTCTAAGTTTGCTTAGTAGCAGATACATATTTTTCTCCTGAGCAAGTACTACATACAGTTCTTAATATCTAGAATGCATACAGGTTTTTTCAAACTTAATGAAAGCTTCTACTAAACATTTTATCTCATTATTTGAAATCATAATGTTTTCATCACTTGGTTCTTGGAAACCAGACCACGTCTCATTCTAGATTAAAAAAAAAAGAGCTCAAGTCGGTAATAAGAATATCACGGTGAGGGAATCTAACAATTTCTTCAGAACTTCTATTTTTGTTATTCCCATAATCAAGTGCTCAAGGATTCTTGGACACTTCATGTTTCTCTGTTATTTGTAAAAACACTGTATTTTGTGAACACAACTATTCCACTTAGACATCAAACCAAACATAAGAGCTGATGATAATTAAAAAGATAATTTATTCAGAACACTTTGCATGGTTTGTTGGCTGTCAGCAACTAGTTCACTAAATCATTAGATCTTTATTATTTTGACTAATTTGCTAATTTCTTCCATAAATAATTACTGGTCTCCAGATAATTTGTGTAGAGTAATTACTATTCAATGTAAATAATTTTATATAACTTTAATGAGTTTTAAATGACATGTTTAACTGTGACTAGGCAGTTTAAACTGGCTTTTAATAATGCCAAAGGAACTTTTACTCTTGACTAGGTATTTATTTATATAGCTTCCTTTATTTACCCAATTCCACCTTCTGAGACTGAAAGAAATTGCCTTAAAAATTTCAAACTCTCAAACACACCAGAACACCTCTGCATTCTACTTGAAACGCTGACATTGCATATTGCTTCAGATCTTTCAGCATCTAAGCATAGAAATACTCTGAATGCCTCAGATTTGATCTGTTGACTTTTCTGAGTTCATGAGAAGTTACCAGGGGTCTGTAGTGGGACAAGTTTTATTTAATATCATTTTTAATGGCATAGATGAAGGGATCAAGTTCACCCTCAGCAAATTTGCAGATGACACCAAGCTGAGTGGTGCAGTTGACACACCTGCCTTTGCAGATGACACCAAGCTGAGTGGTGCAGTTGAACACCTGCCTTTGAGAGGGACCTCGACAAGCTCAAGAGTTGAGTCCATGGGAATCTTAGGCAGTTTAACAAGATCCAGTGCAAGGTGCTGCACCTGGGTTGGGGCAACGATACTGGCTCAGGAAAGAATAGATTGAAAGCAGCCCTGCTGAGAAGGACTTGGGCATGCTAGGGGATGAGAGGCTGGACATGACCCAGTTCGAACTGTGATTCCAGCAATGTGCACTTGCAGCCCAGAGGGGCAACCATATCCTAGACTGCATCCAAAGCAGCGTGGTCAGCAGTGCAAGAGAGGGGATTCTACCCTTCTGCTCCTCTCTGGTGAGACCCCTTGGAGTACTATGTCCAGCTCTGAACTTCTTGGCACAGGAAGAACATTGAGCAGTGAGTCAAGCGGAGGCCACCAAGATGATTAGAGAGCTCTTGCTGATATAAAGTCAAAGTAACTGAATTACGCTCCTTCAGCACAGTCATACGAGTACAACCACAATCTGTTATTACACTCCTCTCTTAAATTTGAATGATCTTAAGCTGTGACTCATGATGACGGCATGACCACTCTTTTCCTGTCTGTGGTGATATTAATTTGCGGAGCCCAGTAAAGAATTTTTTAAGGCTGTCTTCCGTAAGATCCTCAGAAAGAAGCTGATGAAGATTGGGCTAGATGAACAGACAATGAGTTGACCTAAAAAGTGATGTGGTCAGCATCAGAGGGTGGTGATTTTGTGGATCATCAGCAGGTTTACAGATGAAATTGAGATGGGAGGAATGGCTCATATGCCAGAGGGTTAGGCTGCCACCCAGAGGGACCTTGATGGTCTAGAGAAATGGGACATTAAATATCATCTTCAAGAGTGGGTATATGGACAGGGGGAATTAATATTTGCCTGTCACTATAACACTCTTCTCTGAATAAAATTATGTTCTAAGACACAACTTGTGAATTTCTCACGGTCCACTCATTTCTTTAGGTATGATGGAAATCTCATGCTGAATGATTACATTGGCCCTGACTAAAACTGTTGCAAATCTTTCTGGACAACATCAAAAGTTTGAAAGAACTGTGTCTCCTCTTTTAAGTATGCCCTTACAGTGGGATGGAGATCATGAGCAAGAGCAAAAAAAATACACCAACTCTGTAAATCTTATTCTACTATGTCTTGCTACCCCCTATAGAAAACATGAAATTTCAGAATTATGTTTTCTGAGGTGCAATCTGTTTTCCAAAATCAAACATGCAAAGCTTCTGTACTACTGAGGAGAAAACATTTGTTCACAATACCTGGCAGCCTACCTATCTTCTCATACTTCACCTGATCCTTGGTCCCTTCTCAGTACTAAGATCTTTTTACTTTCACTGATGATTCCATTTTGCACTATATGGTTGTTTGCTATGGATTGTAGAAACTTGAGTCCTAACATTGATTTTAAGAAGTCTCTCTAGTTTACTGTGTTCTGCATAATTAAATTTCTCAGAAAGCACAGGAATTTGGGTTGGTTTTTCATGCTGAGAAGTCTGCATTTGTAATTGACCAAACAACACTTGGTGGATTTGGACTTGAAAATATAGTCTGCAGTTTGGAAGTAGTATTTTTATTATTGGTGCAGAGGAAAAGAATTCCTACAACCAGAAAAAAACTAACAGACAAACAAAAGCACAACACCCCCCACTGCCTCCCAAACCCCCAACAAAACCAAACAATAATCAGGGAAGTCTGTTAGCAAGAAGAACCACAAGAGAAGGGTACTGCCCATGTAGTCCCATTATACTGAAATGGCAAAACATAAGGTAAGTGCATATGCCATGACAGCAGACCACATCATAGTCTTGTTAATATTGTCTCAAAGTAAATTCAGTCTTTTTCAAGCTTACTTGCTTCCATTACCTAGAAGATAATTTAAAAATGTATGTGTGTTGCATCTCTATTAGTTATACATGCACAGCATTCAAACTGCATTCCAACTCTTCTGGAGGACCATTCAGAGACTAGATGATCTGTGATGTTAGAGCCTTAATAGATTAGATTTGCTCTTGGCTTCTAAGAAAGTTAATTTGCTGAATGATTTTTAGTCAATGAATGATTGTTACTATTTCCTGAGCTCTCATTTTCTTTTCTGACACTTGCAATTTCTTTAATATTAAAGAGTTAACCTCTGATAGACTGCTACCAATAAAGTATTTTGAACAATTTTTTTTTTTTTACACAGATCATCTTGATTTGCAGTCTGCTAAGCAGAGACTTCTTCAGAGGTGACACTCATTAAAGATGCCCTTTCATTGAAGCAGTCAATTTTAGTGTCAGATTATGATGCACTAGTCTCAGTGCTGAAGCCAGCTGAATAATACTCACAAAGTAATTTACTCTGTGAATTGCAATATTTTTGTAGTAAATTATTCAACCAGTGTTCCTTCGTTCCTAGCCTACCTCTTAAGTTGTATCCGTTTCTCCTCTGTGTTTTCATTACTCTGTAGCTGGACAGATTTGCATGCAGCATTGCTCATTATCTGAGCAATGAAATAGATGTTATATCCTTTGAGTTGAACAAGAACATGTTTTATTTACAAATAGACACACTTAGCCTTATTTTTTTCCTTGCATTCTGTGATGAAAGTTAGTGAAGTATTGTTAATTCACCACTGTTTAAACAAATTAATGTGGTATGTTTACTCTTTGATATTCATTGGGTGTAACATCTGACTATTTCAACTACTTGCATTTAATGATAAACCTTTTTTATAGTTATTTACTTATTTTTCAGACAGCATAGTCCCATGTAGAAGAAATTGGTTTTTTAAGCAAAGTTACACTTGTAAGACATGATATCTTGCCTTCAACACAAGGCAGTTTTAAAGAAGCTTTAGAAAAGACGCAAATTACAGAGAAACCATGAATACTCCACAAAATTGCCGCCTAGTTTTGCAACTCTCAACACCTCATTAGGAGAACCCAAAGCTTTCCTTTGTAAATTGTCACTCAAGTCAATGGTTTTTTGTGTGGGTTTAGGGTTATGCAATTTTCTTTCAGGATGGCTGTTTAGATAAGTTGGGATTTGATGTGATAAGTGATATTCTTAACGACTATACTCCATGTAAATATAATACTGAGTTTTCCCTTGATTTGTCTGCAGTTTTGATGTGCAGTATTACCTGCATGTAGTTGATACAAGACATACTTGTCTCCCTCAAAGATTCAAGCACAGTACATTTTCTTATGTCTCAAATGCAGGTCATTTATTTCCCCCCTTCCACTGTGTCAATAGGGCTTCAAGTTTGTGGGGAATGTAAAAGGCTTAATATGGAGGAGGACCTGACATATGGGGAGATGTATATCTATGGCTCTTTTTTATGACAGTGTTCAGGACATGTTTATATGGAGGAGATGACTGTCACAGCATTTGGCAAATCCTGTTCCACTCTGCTTTCATGGACTATAAACAATGCCAGACTGAATACAGAAATCTTTCCAGATTTTCTTAAAAGAGACATAGTCTGTACCATCTCCACAGAGCACCTAGAGAATCTGAGGCATCACACATCAACAAAACTTCTACACTAGACTTCTGGAGAGAAGACTTTGGCCTTTTCAAGAGATTGATTTGAAGAGTACCTTGGGAAACAGCCCTCAAAATCAAATGGATCCAGGGAAGGATGGACATATTTCAAGAAAGAAATCTTGATGCCTCAGGAGCAGGCTGTCAGTCACTATTTGCCAAAAGATGAGCTGACAGGGAAGATGACCAGCCTGGGTGGGCAGGGAGCTTTGAAGAAACTAGAAGAAAAAAAGAGGGCATATCACCTTTGGAGAGATAGGCAGGCTACTCAGGAAATGTTTAAGGATGTCACTAGGTCATGTAGGAAGAAAAGTAGAGAAGCAAAAGCCCAATTAGAACATAATCTGGCCACTTCCATGAAGGATAATAAAAATGTTTTAATAAATGCTTTAACAGGAAAAGGAGGGGGAAGGAGAACCTCTGTTCTTTATTGAACATGGTGAGGAATGTAGTTACCAAAGTTGAGGAAAAGGCTGAGGTACTTAACACGTTCTTTGCATCAGTTTTCAACAATAACACAGGTCATCCTCAGGACAACTGGCTTCCTGAACTAGTAGATAGTGATGGGGAGAAGAATGGACCCACTGAAATTCAGGAAGAAGGAGTTAGTGACCTGCTGAACCACTTAGATGCTCACAAGTCTGTGGGATCCGATGGGATTCATCCTAGAGTGATGAGGGAGCTGGTGGAAGAGTTTGCCAAACCACTCTCCATCATTTATCATCATAAAGCTATATAATTCTGGCTTTATGGAGGTCCCAAATGATTGGAAGTTGGCTGACGTGATGCCCATCTACAAGAAGGGCTGAAAGGAAGATCTGGAAAACTACAGGCTGTCAGCCTGACCTCGGTGCCTGGCAAGGTTGTGGACCAGATCATCTTGAGTGTGGTCATACAGAACATAAAGGACAACCAGGGGATCAGGCCCAGCCAGCAGCAGTTTAGGAGGGGCAGGTCCTGCCTGACCAACCTGATCTCCGTTTATGACCAGGTGACCTGCCTGGTGGATGAGGGGAAGGCTGTGGATGTTGTGTACCTGTACTTCAGTGAAGTCTTTGATACTGTCTCCCATGGCATTCTCTTGGAAAAGCTGGCATCCCATGGCTTGGACTGGAGCACTCTTTGCTGGGTTAAGAACTGGCTGGATGGCTGGGCCCAGGGAGACGGGATGAATGGTGCCACATCCAGCTGGTGACCTGTCACTAGTGATCTGTGCTGGGACCAGTCCTGTTTTATATCCTTACTGATGATCTGGATGAGGGGATTGAGTCTACCTCTGACAAATCTGCAGAGGACCCCAAGCTGGCTGTGAGTGTTAGTACGCTGGATGATAGGAGTGACCTGGACAGGCTGGATAGATGGGCCAAATCCAATCATATGGTGTTCAACAAGACCAAGTGCTGGGTCCTGTGCTTCAGCCACAACAACCCCCTGAAGAGCTACAGGCTGGGGACGGAATGGCTGGACAGAGGCCAGGCAGAAAGGGACCTGGAGGTACTGACTGGCAGTGGGCTGAACACGAGCCAGCAGTGAGCCCAGGTGGCCAAGAAGGCCAATGTCATCCTGGCCTGTATCAGCAACAGGCCAGCAGGACCAGGGAAGTCATTCTCCCCCTGTACTCTGCACTGGTTAGGCCACACCTTGGGTACTGCATTCAGTTCTGGGCCCCCCAGTTTAGGAAGGATGTTGAGATGTTGGATCATGTCCAGAGAAGGTCAACAAGGCTGGTGAAGGATCTGGAGCACAAGTCCTGTGAGGACTGACTGAGGGAGATGGGGTTGTTTACCCTGGAGAAAAGGAAGGGCAGGGCAGACTTTGTTGCTCTCCACAATGACCAGAAAGGAGGGTGTAGCCAGGTGGGGTTCAGTCTCTTCTTCCAGGCAACCAGTGACAGGACAAGAGGACACAGTCTTAAGCTGCACCAGGGGTGGTTTAGGTTGGACAGTAGGAAAAAGTTCTTCATGGAAGGAGTGATTGGGCACTGGAATGGGTTGCCTAGGGAGGTGGTGGAGGTGTTTAAGAATGGACATGGCACTTACGGGCACGTGTCTAGTTGACAAGGTAGTGTTAGGTCATAGGTTGGACTCATTGACTCAAAGGTCTTTTACAACCTAATTGATTTTGTGATTCTGTGATTCTACATCTTGCAGACAACTTAGGGAAACAAGCAAAATTGCTATAAAACAAATATTTTAGGCAACCTTCCATACAAGAAATGCCACATTACTTCAGAGCACAATCCACTTAATCAAATGTTCCATCTCTAACAGCACAAGGATAGACATAAGACAGGGTGTTTGCACATGGTTTCATTACAACTCTATAAGGGATTTCCTTCCCCATGAAACCACTGAAAATATTCACAATTAATGGATTAAAACCCAAGAGGACCAGTTTTGGTAGACAGTCTATAGTGCCTGTTAAATTAAGAGATCTGCTGCCTCTTTAGTTATTTATTCTTGATTCAGCTTGAACTAGAATCACCTCCAGAGCTCCTTTCCGCTTATGAGTCAGTGGTGTGAAGAAGAGCATTTTAGACACACTGATTGATAGCTGTAGTTCTTCTTTGGATAAGGAGATGTACAGATAGGTGTGTGTGCACCTTAAAATAGACAAGCTACTGTTTCTGAAAGAAAAAGGTTATATGCTTGTATGAGTGCCTTTGTGCTTGTTTATGTGTGTGTTTGAAGCTGATAAACTGGAAGAGCTGGTACAGTCTGACTCTTGAGAGGGAGATGTTGAGTTACTTCTGAATTGGCTGGAAGGGAAATTGTATAATCTTAATGAATAGGAGAGGAACATCAGATTTCTATATTTGATCTCCCTTGCTTTATAGCTCAATATTGCAAGTGCCAAGATTGTCTCTTCACCAGCACTGAAAACTAAAGTGGCACTAAAATGCTTTGTCAAATTACAACCTTAATATAATAGGTGACCCAAATCTGCTGGCTCAAGAATAATTAATGAGTTGCCAAGCAGATAGCTTTGCTGGAGTTCTGGGGCAGACTGTGTCAGTGGAAGAATGGCACTGAAACTTAGAAGAAAAAAATTGGCTTAAATTCCTATTCTATTCTATTCTATTCTATTCTATTCTATTCTATTCTATTCTATTCTATTCTATGCCGTGCCGTGCCGTGCCGTGCCGTGCCGTGCCGTGCCGTGCCGTGCTATTCCATGGGCCTTACCTGTACTTCTCAGTACATCACTTTCTCATGACCCTGCCCTGTCATCCTACATATGTGTCTAGCCCTGGGTACATGCCATGCAGTGGTCCAGCCAGACCCTGAACTACCACTGTACCCACCCCCATGGGCCACCTCAAGGCTGCGTCTGATCATGGTCTCTGTGAAACACCCTGGTCTCGTTTGGGTTCTCTGGAACAATGCACGTCCTCAGTGCTCCACTTTTTGTAGGTCTAAAGCTTTCCAGAGGTAGCAACTGATGGCTTCCTACAACAAATACTTCTGAGTTGCACAGAAAATGTGATGCTCTAGATGTGATTGGTGCACAGGACTTGAGTTCAAGACCTTTGTATTCCTTTGTAATAGTGACTTCACCGTGTTTTCTCACTAAGCTGAAACAAACCAAATACGTTTTTTGCTTATAAGGGTGTCTGTCCGTAAAGTCTAATTCATTAACAACCATTCTGTATGAATATGAAAACAACATGTAGAAGATGAGAGGAAATGGGTACAAATTGCACCAGGAGAGGTTTCACTCAAGGAGGTGGTAGAGTCCCTGTCACTGGATGTTCGAAGATGTGATTGGATAGTGTGCTAGAAAATCTTATCTAAGTTCCCCTTCCCATGAAATATTGGATCAGATGATCTTTTGAGGTCTATTCCAATCTGAGCTGTTCTATAACCTCCCAAACCAAAATCAAACAAACCTGCCACTTATCTAGGGCTTAGGTGAATCAGATTTTATACTAGGTTTTCACAGATTTTGAATGATTGATGTAAAGTGCTTTGAAATAGCCAAAGAACCCTGTGATATAAAAACCTAGAAAATGTATCATCAATTTTTTAGTGGATCTCTCTGCTAATATTCAAAATAAATTTCTGCCTGATATATATTTATCTTTAAGCATATGAATGGCCTCCTTTGCTGAAATGAGGATATTCCTCCCATTTGTTTAAATAGAACTGACCCAGTGCTTAAATTCAAGCATATAAAAAAGTATTTGGAAACATGAGGCCTGTAGTTGGGTAAAGAAGATTTTCAGAAGCAGTGAATATAATTGTTTTATTGAGGGATATTTCAAAGAAGAATATGTTTGATTTATCTTTTTTCCTCCATTTTGATTATGACATTTGGTCTCATAGTTGTGAGTTTCTACCTCTTTTAACAATCATGGCCTTACTTATAATTTTGTATCTACTTTTTCATTCAAGTATTTGATTTTACAGTTCCTTTTATGGTCTCCATATGCACTCTGCCATACCCCCAACTAGCCAGATGTGGGCTAGAAATCATGTTCTTGATCACCATTTTAGCCTAAATGCGCTGTGTTGGGGTGGGTGTACCTGCTCCTAGAAGACTATTGTCTATGAACCATAGCCTTTTTTAGGGGTATACCTGCTGCAGCACAGACTTATCCAGAGCCACCGTAATTTTTGTGGTGCAATTGCTCCACTTTAACTTCATCCACGAGCCACAATTCCTTCTGGTGTGTGTCAGCTCCACCGTGGCACTGCCCATAGCGACAGACCTTTCAAAGGTGTACCTCCTCTGTCATGGATTTATCCACAGGCACAGACATTTCAAGGTATTCCAGCACAGCTTCAAGCAGTCACTGGCACTTCAAGGTGTAAGTGTTGTAGCACGAACTTATCCTTGGGCCACAAACCCTTCAGAGCTACACCTGCTGCAGCACAGACATACCATGGACACAGATGCTGCTAGGTGCACCTGCTCTGTTGTGCACTCATCCACAGCCACAAATGCCCCAGGGTGTCCTGCTCCTCTGTGCACTCATCCACAAGTTCACAGTCTCTTTGACTCAAGTTCACACTGGAGTTTTATCCTGTCCAGTACAGCAGCACAGAAACTGCAGCGATGCCCTAGCCATCTGCCAGCCCAGGCACATCTCCATGCTGTTATCCAAGTGTTCCTGGCCACAGCAGGGCATGGAGCCCAGCAGCACAATGCTCAGCAACACAGCAGTACAGTGACAAGCAAAAGCAAGAAGAAGCCTCTAACAAGCACTAGACTCTCATACACAGGATGGCAAGCGAGCCCCATGGCAAGCACAGGAACCTGCTGGTTAATAGCTAAACTGTACTAACAGCAGCTAGGAATTCAAACTAGCACATTCCAGTCAAGTCTGTCATTAACTCAAACCCTTCAAGCCCCATACTGGGTGGCACAAAGGACTATCTTGGTATAACCCCAGCAGGCAAATAAATACTGAACATTTGCTTGCTCAGAAAGCTCATGGATTGCAACAAAAACTGTTTAATAGGTAAAGCAAAAGAATGAATTCACTGCTTCCCTGTAGCAGGCAGGTGTTCAGTCATCTTTGGGAAAGCAGGTAGCTATCCTGGGTACCAGTTAATTGGGAAGAAACTCTGAACATCATTCTGTCCTTCCTCCACTAGCTTTTATTTCTGACATTAGTGTCATACTGTATAGGATATCCCTTTGGTCAGTTGGGTTCAACTGTCCCAGCTGTGTTCCCTTCAAACTTCTTGTACACCACCTGACTACTTACTGGAGTGGCAGTGTGAGAAACAGAAGAGGACTTGATGCGGTGTAAGCACTGTTAAGTAATAAGTGTATTTGTGACATTTTGGTCACAAACACAAAACACAGCCCCATACAAGCTACTGTAAAATAATTAGGTCTACTTCAGCCAAACGTATTTGTCTCAACGGTTTGATAAAGAATTGACCTGGCTGGTCCCCAGCAGGTGTATGGACCTCAAGTTTCTGTGCTCTCTGGAATTACCAACATACATACCTACATACATGTATACATACATACATACATACAGATGATTTAGGCATTTTCTGTGTGCGGCAGAGACCAAGGAGTTGAAATGTAAATTTTAGGCTGTCTTCATCAACCAAAGAAAGAAAAAGAAAGTGTAAAAAAAAGTTTACATAGGAATCAATTACCCAAAGTAATGTGTAATTACATTTCCACTGTTAGTTCTCATTATTGATGAGTTCATCATAACTTCCCAGTAACAGTTAGTGAAACCATCTTTTAAATATAGGCCTACATGGTTAAACATTATGCAGTTTGTCTTTCAGCTATCTAAAATTAGCATCTAAGGAGTTACACTTGGGGAGCGATTACCGGTGTTTGACTGTGAAGTGCACAGAAAGATAGCACAAAATTAATTATAAGCAACTTAAATTTTGCAAACAACTCGATGTACCAGTGAGTGGTGCTCATGAGATAAAAGCCCTTTGGGTGGTATGCAATTCTCAAGAAAAGGATGATATCCAAGTGAATATATGTTATAGCATCATTCTGTCTGTAACAAGGTAGAAATAGTTTTATTCTGCTTGTCTAAATTTAAAGTTTCCCTTTTGCATAAACTGATAGCCAGAAATGTTGAAGATACAAAATAAAAAAGCATACTTGGAGCTGTAAAACAGGTGAATAATGAACCCTGCCAAGAAGCGATTTGAACTTATTTGCCATAAAGTATGTGTTTTCTAGGGTTTTTTTTTAGTGAGAGCTGCAACAGGATTTGTTGTCACAGCTTGTGTTCTGTGTACAAATAAATCAATGATTTTTAATATCTTTAACTCCTCAAACAAATATCGATAAATATTCATCAAAATATTGCCAGGAAAAATCCCCTTTTGAGACGCTTATGTAATTTGAACAGCTTTTTACCGGTAGAATTACTGAATGGAATAAAGTAATATCTGAGTATCTAAATGGAGACTAAGATATGTTCTTTTTCCCCAGGAGTAACTCACAGATTGTAACTGTAAACTTGGCATTTGCTGATAAGTTTCAGAGTGACTACAAAATTATAGTGTCTAGAATATCACTGGATAGTAACATGGTTAAACCACAAGTGAAAAATGCAGACTCCAGTGCTGACCTCAGTACCTGGTGAAGGTGCATCATCATGTAGAGATTTGTACACTTTTTCTCCAAGAAAAGTAGCTTGCTCTATTGATAGATGAGCCTTGTCTCTGAGTCTGTCAAACAACTACTAAATTAATCAAGAATGGTACCTACTTCATATATTTACCATCCTGAAAGTCATCTGGTTTGTAGACACCAGTTTACTTGGTGGATATTGTTCATATGTTTTCAGCTATCAAACAGTCCCTTTGCTTTTTTATTCATTGCAATATGTACAAATTTAGAGACTGCCCTTCTCTTTGCTGCAAAAAAGAGATGAAAGCTGAAAATGTATTTTTAGAAGAATTTACTGGTGTATTCTAAAAAAACCCATAT
Source organism: Dicrurus megarhynchus (assembly GCA_013399195.1). Lineage (NCBI taxonomy): Eukaryota > Metazoa > Chordata > Aves > Passeriformes > Dicruridae > Dicrurus > Dicrurus megarhynchus. The sequence continues at coordinate 23,761 of VXAD01004215.1, forward strand.
ACCTGCTTTTATTTTTCCTTTCAATTTTGACTCTCTAAAAGTTATACCTTGAAGCCAAATGATATTTTTATCTCTGTCTAGATCTCTGAATGTCATTTTAAAATAGAGTATCTGTAGATGTGGAACCTGCAGTACTTCTGGAATCAGAAGCAAAACTGAAATAATTGAGAAAACAGAAGCTAGAGGAAAAACAAACTTTAGTCACCAGTAAATGATCAGTACGTTTTGTTGTACTTTGTATAAAATCTTAGGAAAAGATTCAGTATGCTTCTTTCATTGAAATGAATGAAATTATGACTTTCCTTCAGTTTGAATGGTGCACTGACAGTAAACAGAGTGTTAAAAATAAGTCAAAGGATTCTGAATGGGAGTTATTGCCGTATAAGCAAATATGAGATTCTTAAAATGAAAAGCCTAGAGAAGTATGGAGGGCCTGATTATTCTGCATAGAAATGGTGGGTCACTGAAAAGATTAAATGAAAATCTATAAATTTTAATAAGCTTACATTATCCCCAACTAGGATTTACAATTCCTTTTAGCTCAGGGGCATCCCTTTCAGTTTCAAGATAAGACAGATTATAGCCCAGGTCAAGTAGGGTGATTTAGACTGCAGAAGGATTGAGCTATGAGTACTCAAATGATGACTCTCAAATTTAGATCAATGCCCATCTACCTGTCTTAGAAAGCTGAGGGTCTCAGGAGTTTTTCTCCTTTTTTTTTTTGTTTGTTTGGTTTTGGTTTTGTTTTTTTTTGTTTGTTTTTTGGGGGGGCTTTTTGTTTGTTTTTTGGCTTGTTTGTTTGTTTTTTCTTTTTCTTTTTTTTTTTTTCTGGGGTTCAATTGAATCCACAGCCTCTGTACATTTTTAAAAAAAGTAGGAGAAACTTGTGTTGCTAGCTAGCTGCTCTTGATTTATTAAATACCTTTAAAAGTTTGTTAAATAAAAGACAAGATATTAAAGAATCCAACTGCAAAACTCAAGGAAAGCAGGCAAGGACTATTCATCCAGTAGTTTATTTAATGTTCAGCAGATAAAAGCATCTTTTATGTATAAATTCCTCTTTTTTACATAGTCTCAAGCCTTTTCTTCAAGATCTTTCAGTGTCAGACAGAATTATATACATTGAGCACTGCTAAGGGTGAGACAGAATGAACAACCTGTAGGGAATCTGGATACTGGATTTAAGTTGTAAAATTAGAGCTTTTACCTTACTTGTTTCAATTATTTGCTCACACGAGCCACCTCTCTGTCAAGACATCCCTTCCCAGCAGGAAGGTGGCATGAGACATTGGGCAGAAAGCTGTGTTTGTTCCTGAGGTGTCTCTGCTCCCAATCTCAGGCATTTGGGACCAAGGTCACTGAGCATCCCCGGTGTCTCTGCTCCCAATCTCAGGCATTTGGGACCAAGGTCACTGAGCATCCCCAGCGTTCTTCACAGAGGTCTGTGACTTTTAGCGCCTTTTTTCAGTTACAGGGTCTTTGCTGCAGCCAAGGTCTTCACGTTCTTCTTTCAAAATCCCATCCTTCCTTTTGTGAACTCCTGGTTTTGGCATTGTCTCCTCTCTCTGAAAGACTCCAGACTCTCAATTGTTCCGTGTTTATGTACAGAAGTACAGCATGTGATCAGCTTCCTAATTGATGGTTCTGTCTCATGTGTCTTTATTATTTGGACAATTCAGGGCATCATTTTTGTTTAGCCAGGGTGTTGTCAAAATTTACAATTGAACTATATCACTAGCAGCTGGCAAGTGGAAGGTTTCTGCATAAGGGTTCAAAAATTCAGTATTTGACAGTGTCCCATACATACACCCTATTATTTGGTACATAATATCATTCATAACCTAAACAATTTTTAACCTATGATGAACAGTTGCCACCAAAATCAAGGTATACACCTAGCTTACACAAAGCAAGACAGCATTGTATGATTCCATATATGTACAGCAAAATTCCAGAAAGTGAAAATAAAATGTTCTAAAAATATTTAATGAATCCTCTATGGTAAGACAGGAGGTTGTTTTTTTTTTGTTGTTGTTCTCTATATTGATCTAACTTCCTTACTTCCAAGGTCTTTTCTTGGTTTACAATACAATTAACTTTTTATTTTAATATGTATGTGCCAATGAGGAAAATACTGATTTTGCTCACTTTCTTTTTTCCCTCCTTTTTACCTCCTGTTTTTTTTCCCTTTGCTAATAAATGTTTTGACTGTTATCTAATGAGGTTTAGTTTCTACTTCCTCTGCTTACTTATGTGTTATATATGTAGACCACATATATGAAATCCAGATATCTTTTGCACTTGCTGTGAACTCTTTTTTTAGACACTGTTAAAGGGCCAACTGTGCCATTCTCTGTCGTGTGGAGTGGCTCTCACTCCACAGTGAGTGATTTGATTTCAATGTCTCCATCTGTTCCGTATGTTCCTAGCTTGCTCCTGTGTTCTAGACTCTGACAGGTGCTACTGTGATTTCCTTTCCTATGCATTCCTGGTGGCAGAATAATTACAGGTATTGTCCCCATATCTGAATTTTTCAAAGTGTATGCTTTGTGAATTTTTTTTTCTCTTTTAGTTATTGCTATACTTTGGTATGAATGTAATGTGATCAGCTTTTAGGGATTTTCTCAGAGACAACATATGAAAACTTCTTTTAAAGCCAAGTAACAAGCAAATGTATATATATCATGTAACTTACAAGATTTTAAAAAATAAATTATGTAGCTTAAAAATCTCATTTCATTTATAAAGATGCAATATTTCAAGCAATTGCTTTGTTCAATAAACTTCTTTTTAATTTACGCAACACAATCATGAATTTACCAGGACACAATCATGCATCAATTATGAAAAGGTTAAGGAGAGGTTAAGATACTGAATTCCTGCATGGAACAGATCCACTTTGTAGATTCTCCAGCCTGCTTGTAGGCCAGATGGAGGTCTTCGTTGTAGATGTGTCTGCAGGATTCCGTGGCACCCCAGACCTGTGTATGGTTCAGTTATGATTGCTACAGACTTTAAAGTTAAACACTAAATTGCATCACTTTCAATTCTTGGATATTTTTTTCCTACTGCCTTTAAGTAGGGATAAAGAGCACTGTCTATAGTAAAAGTTAATTTTAGACAATATAGTAATATAGTATGGATTTTGGACGCCATCAACTGCTACTGTATTTTCTCATAGCCTGATCAGAGTATTTTATGTTTGTTACTGTTTTCCTAATGAGAGATATAAATTAACCTAGGTACATTTTTTTTCTTAGAATACAAAACATTCTTATACTATCTTTTAGTTCATCACATTGGATATGAAATGACAGCCAGGGATGCATTCTATTAACTCCTCTATTTATTACATGACCATATATTTAAGTGCATTGATTTACCTTCTTGCAAGGAAATTGTCTGGATATATTTATTTTTAAACCTTTATGAGTAAAGTTTTTTTTTTCAAATTGAAGCTGTTGTAATAAATTTATTAACGTGACCTTGCAGCCAAAGTGGTGGAAACAAGAAAACCCCAAACATGGAATTATACTGATTCTGGCTCCTATGAAGATAGTTAGCTCTATCCCAACTATGCCATATGCATTCTGTTTTTTCTTGCCTGACCAGTGAGAGGACACAAGGAACTGGGATGGTTAACCTACCTTGAAACTACAAGCCCTACATCTGCAAACTAAGTCGGAAGACAGCTTTGAAGGAAGAGGTCTTCCAAGAAGACTGTCACTCCAGCTGCTGCTGAGACAATAGAAAGCAGTCAGTGATTCCCTACACATAGAAAAAAGACTGAGAGTGCCATGATTGTGACGAAAGGACTTCTGGCACTGCAGTAGTCAGGCAGTGAATGCTCTGACCAGGAACAAGTTCTCTGATTTATGCCAAAAGAAGGAAATGGATAATTGATTTTGAAGGACTATGTGGATCTATCTGACTGCCTGGCACACCAGGTCCACAGAAGTATAAGGCTTGGATGGACATCAGGGCACAATGTACCCACCCTAATGTCAGGATACAGTGAGGAGGAAGCCAGCTATAGTTTTGGAATGACAGTGGGATATCAGCAGTTGTCTGTTTTGGAGGCTGAGATAAGCCTAAAGGGGGACCAGCAGCAAAAGCATCCTATTGTGACCAACCCAGAGACCCAATGTACTGGTGGCATAGATTACTGCAGCAGAAAGTACTCAATGACCCAGAAAGGTACTGGTGGGTTTTTGGTGTATCCGCCATGAACACCAAGAAAATTGAACAGCTGTCTACATTTCCAGGAATCTTGGAAGATTCCACCAACATAGGGTTGCTGTGGATTGAAGATCAGCAAGTGCCAATCTTTATACATTGCAATTTCCAATTGCAGCATAATCCATATTCATTTTCTACTTGCTCTTTTAATCTGTGTTTACACTGCTTGTAGTAGAAATGATCTTCATCTGTGACTTGGGTTCCAAGATACTGCTTTGTATTTGCAGCCATCTCATATAAGGCTACAAAGAGGTTTAGGAAAATATTTAGCCTTTTTAGGATATGCTGCTTGGTGTTTCCCCTCTCTTTTATATTTATTATGGAATATTTAAATTTTTAAAAATTGTTCTTTATTATTTTTATTTCTTTTGTTTTAGGGAAAGTGCAATAAAGGAGGACCATACTGGAGAAGTATTTGGTGATTTTTCCCAGCAATTTGCATGAATTTATTTCTTATATTTGATTTGTTCTTAGATTTGTTCTTAGATTTGATTTGACCATTCATTTTTGGGAATGTATTCAAATAGAAAGAGAGTACATTTAGTTTAAATATATGGAAAATAATTTTTAATGTGAGGATGTGAGGCACTGCACAGTTTGCCCAGAGAAGTTGTAGATGCCCCATCCCTGGCAGTCTTCAAGGCCAGGTTGGATGGACATCTGAGCAACCTGGTCTAGTGATGGTGTCCCTGCCCATCACAGGAGGGTTGGAACTAGATGGTCTTCAAAGTCCCTTTCCAACCCAAACCAAGCACCAACATATTACGGCATCCCCCACAATTATTTCAATCAATCACAACTCTGCAATTTTTCAAATCAACTTTTTTCCTGGAGGCTTCTTGGAAGGGGCAAAAATTAATTAGCCAGAGAAAACCATGAAACTCAACTAAAAAAGCAAACACAAAAATTCTGCAGAAAGTGATAACTTCTGTAAATGTGGGACAAGATTCTGCACTTTTAGACCTGCACAATTAATGTAGTGCCTTCCTAACTAGTTATAACCAAGAGACCAAGGTCTGTTTTCCCACATTTTACACAACTAGTAATTTATATGCTCACTGATAGTGGATTCTGCAGAATATCTCACATAAAAATAAGAATAGTATTTGTGCTAAGTTCTTTTACTCAGAGCTTCAAGTTAGGAAAAGAAATACAGGATAAAAAGAAATCCGTAAAGCTGAAGTGTCAAATAAAAATAGCAAAATGCTGTTCCCATATTTTTGAAATGCTCTCAAAAGAAGGAGTTTCTTAAATTTCAAAATAGTCTTCTCTTCAAAAATTCTGAACTTTCCCATCCATATAAATAGGGTGATATGGCAATATAACACTGGAATGATTTCAATTGGCTGTAGAGAAATGTACTCCAATGAGGTAAAATAAAGATGATAGAGATTTTTCTTAGCATAATTGCTTCTGTTCTTTCCTACACGTGAAAATATTAGACTGATGAACATTTTGAAAAGTCATTATTTCTACTAAAAGCATTTACCTGTCACATGATAATTTGCTATCCCTTCATATGTTTTTAACTTTAAAACAATGAATTTGGGGTAGAAACTACCCTGCATATTTGAAGAGACAAAAAATCACCCCCTTCTATAAATACGTTTAATTTTTCTTATTAAAATTATTTTCATTCCCTAAACAGAGATTCTCTCCAACATTTCCTTTGTCCTGAGTAGGCTCAGAGGATCACACGTATTGAGACTGTTGTTGATCCGCATATCAATTATAAATGTAATTCTTAGTAAGATCTAGGTTAGGAATTTAAGGGCTTTTAAGACAACATCCTTGTAGTTTCACAATTCTGAATGTGTCAAATAATGAATGTGACAAATAGTTAGATGCTTCATTTAATATTAGGTTACGTTCAGTTCTCTTGTGATCTGATCCCCATTTGGGTTTTTTTTTTACACTTAATTAGTAGCTGCTGGACTAGGCTTGTGTGCTGTATGGCCTTCATTGGTTTAGGGCTCTCCCACATTGCAAAAAACCCCCTTTGCTTGCATGTTCAAAGCATTTTCTGCTGAGATTCTTTCACATGGCTTCTTTTAAGACAGAGAATAAATACTGTACTACTTTATGGGTATAAAACCAAAACCTGCATATCTTCTGACCTGGTTTTCTGACCAGATCTCACTGTTGGCATGTGTAAAATGAAACAACAGCTTAACAAAAATGTTAGGAGTAAACATATAATCCAGTTCTGATTCACTTCTGATGGCTTTGCTGTGACAGCACTCAATATTCTCTGTCTGGATTATGACTTTTGCATAACCCAGTTGGTTAGAGCATGGTGCTAAAAATGCCACAGTTGTGGGTTTGATCCCTGTATGGGCCATTCACTTAAGAGTTGAACTCCCTTATCCTTGTGGATCCCTTTCAACTCAGAATATTCTGTGATTCTGTGATTAGCTTTCAGTAGTGTACATTAAAAATAAGTCATGCAGTCCTTAACAGGGCTTATGCATGTCAAATCTACTTTTTCTTCATTTTGGTTTTGATGGTTTATGCTGTCAAACTCAGCACTGTTGTTAGAAACTTACACAAAATCAGATTATTTCCTGTTATGAATAGCTGTGTTATCATTTAAAATTTGCCCACCCAAAAAAATTGATTTGTTAAATCAATTACAGTTGAGTTCACTAGGTGAAAAGAAACAGAGCAAATGGGAAAATGAACTCCTTATCTTAACCTTTATCAACTATAAATTTCAGCATCTCTCTGTGCTATTGCTAATCATCTAGAGCATTTTTCTGAATCTGTTGAGAGCTCAAGAATTTATTTTGGAACTGACATGTGAGAAGTGATGGGAAAACATATTCCTTGGGCTAAAGACTGTTAAATTTCATCACAGTATCTGAGGGATGGGAAGGAGCTGTGAACTCAAGTATGAAAGCATAGTTGTATGGCAAAGTATGAGAAAACCTCAGTCAGCAAAAAAGGGGGCTGTGTAGAGAAGAAAATTTGCATGCGAAATACAGATTTTCTCAGCATTTCTGAAATACAGTTTAGTTAACTTCTTTGGTGCTGAAAGGCAGCCACCAGTACAACTTACTTCTTGACTGAGCCATTTGAAACGCAGAACTGCTTCTTGATCTGTTGCATTGGCAATTTTGGTTGAACACGACTATTCCTATCAAAAATGTTGTGTGAAATGTTGTGTACACCGAAACTTTAACGGGACATGATCCAGAAAATAATTCTATGTTTCTTAGAGAAGTTATACAGAAGAAAGGCAATATTGCAAACTTAATGCTATCTTAAGCTTAATCCTTATTTTCATATTTTGAACTTTAGCAATTTGACCTATTTTCTGGAATTCTCACAGTATAATGGGGAAATTACATGTTCTGTAATAATATGCCTGTGTATTACTGGCTCTCTAGATGATTAGTAAAATAATTGCAGTGAGTTTTCCACCTTGTACGATGTATAGTGTCTCTGACTACAGTTGGAATCTATATTTAGAAAGGGTGATGCGAGAGAATAAGGGGAAACTTGAAAGGTTGGAATTGTTTCCTCAGAAAAACTTCCAGAGTTTCACTGTACTTCTTAGCATACATGAAATGCTTTACTTCTTTGGGGAAAACACTCTTTCTTGGAAGATACACTGGATATGCTGAGAGCAGCTAAAACCAGGATTGTGACATCTTATGGGTTGTGCATGATGCCAAAGTTTGTTAGAAACCAGTGAAAGTTGTATTTCAACATTCAGCAGCATGTTGCTGTGCATCTTACTAGTGCAACCATCAGTGGGAACCATTCTAACCCACTCTAGCTACCCTCTGGCAGAGGTGACAGAGGTGCCCTTCTCAGGCCCACAGAAAGGAAGAAGGAGAGCAAGGGAGCTGAGCAGCAGAAGCAAAACTTTGCAAATAAATAAGTAAATAGAAATCATGAGAGAAGAGGTGCAAGTGGTTGCTCAAATGAAATGTGCATAAGCTAAGAACATAGTGTGAATTACTAGCACATTCTTTGACGGCTCATTAAGACCGGTTTCACCTGAATCACTTAATATCTACATTTTACAGCTGCCAGTCTCAAGGACCAATGGTATCTTAAAAATGCCAGCAAAATACCCTCTAGGAAATCTGACATGCTCAGAACAAAGTACATCATTTCAGCACTAGACAACAAAAATTGGAAATGCCTTCCTGAACTCCTGGCTTTGGATGTGATAGAGTTGATTTTCTTCTTAGGCTGGTAAAGTTCTGTATTTTGAATTTAATATGAGAATAATGTTGATAACACACTAGTGGTTGCCAGGTAGTCCTTACCAAGTCCTTAACCAAGGACTTTCAAGTTTCTCAGTCTGCCGGTAAGCAGGTGCACAAAAAGCTGTGAGGGAACACTGCCAACACAACTTACCCAAAGTCATATTCTATACTGTAGAATATCATGGCCAATATATAAATTTGGGCAGGGGGAAGAGGAGAGAGATTGACTGGGAGGGGCAGATGGCTGCTGAGAGGTGGGCTGGACATTGGTCAGTGGGTGGTTAACAGTTGTATCGTGCATCACTTATTTCTTTCTTTTTTTTTCCTCTCCTTTTCATTACAATTATTACTATATTTTATTTTGTTTCAGTTATTAAAGTGTTCTAATCTCAAACAATCAGCTTTACTTTCTCCTCCCCACCAGAGGCAGCATGGTGAGTGAGCAGCTGCATGGTACTTAGTTGCCAGCTGGGATTAAACCATGATAAGAAGAAATTGTTGTTTATGCCCTAATTGGACATGCCTTTCTTTAACCTCCCACTTAATAATGAAACTTGTGTATAAGGTATTAGAAATGCCTGGTTGATAAACTAAATAGACTTTTATATCTTTTATCAGGCTTGCTGGTTTATGATGTCAGTTACTTTGGAGACATATCTACATAAAGACAAGATCAAGAGAAGGAAGGGGAAACCTTCTTTTGACAGGCAGTTATGAATTAATGATGACCAATTGGTGATTATGCTTATTAGAATTATCATACTAAAGAATGAGCCATGTAAGAATGATCTGTACTTGTAGCAACTCTAACTTGCTTATATGGAAGTGGTAGATTCTTTCTTTAGGTTTGTTTTAACAGCTAAATGTTACTAATATTTGGGTTTTTTTTCCCAGCTAAAGTTACATGATGGAATTATATGCACCATACAAGAAGGAATCCAGATCCAGAGATCCTATATTTACCTTTTTGAAGGTCTTAAAACCTTGATAAAAACTATAATAGTTAGAAACATACAAAAAATATTATTCAAGGGAAGAGAGTGTGATAGAAGAGAGATAATGACCAAGACAAAGGATATAAATTAACGAAGTGAAAAGTTATGTAAAAAACTTCTTGAGGCTTTTAGAAGAAGAGCTGGGCAATAAACGGTATCTTATGTAAAGAACATACTCATATCTGCTTATTTTTATGAAATGTGCTGACTGCATCCCTCTGCAAGGAAATAGTTTTGCTGTACTTTCAAAGTAACTGTATCTGTGTTATTTTCAGGAACAAAATTTTGTTCTTTCTTTTGATGTGTGGCAGTTCTTACACATCTTTTGTGTAATATTTGCTGATTGAGAGGAAACCATACATACACATTTTATTAACTGTATTGCCTTTCTATAAACAACAGTGCAGATTTCATCACTTGGTATTTGTTTCATACCTTAAATACATTTTTCTGAGAAAACGCAATAGTGGATTGATTGAAGAAAAGAAATACTGCCTGCATGATAGAAAATAATTATGCTTTCTCATAAAATGTTATGAAAAGATGAGTAAATGAATGAGAATCTCATAAGGTTTATCTGATTAATTTTGCTATCAATTTCATATTATAAATACAATAATGTATATATATTTCCCTTTCTTTCTGTCTGTCTGTCACTCTTTCTGACTCTCCTCAGTTACAAAAAAATCTTTACAAAAAAGTCATGTCTCGAGATTCTGAGAGTGAAACATCTGCAGTGGTCTGAACAAATATCTCTGTCTGAGCACCATTTCTTTTTAATGTGTGTAGCTTTTCCAATACAACAGACATTTCCATAGCACCAAAACCACTTTTTTGAATTTTTTAGTAGAAAATATAAGAATCTATGAGAGAATATTAATAATGTACTCTTTTTAATAAAGCAGTAGTTTTAAAAGTAAACCCTAACAATAAAATGATGCTCTGACCAGATAATTCTAACTAGAAAAGCTATTCAGGAAAATATTGCTATTTAAATTTGTAATAGGCAAGAAATAGAAACCTATTCCATAAATGTATAATATGTGAGAAAGAAATGGAAGAGTATTGAAAACAACACTGAATTACAAAAAATGTTCTTGATTAAAGTTAAGTAGTTTCTTCAACAGCAATACTTTCACAAACTGGTTTTGATGGAAAATAATGTTAAATGCACATTTATATAGCACTGATAAGTATCAGATCAATTCAAAATCCCTTGTTGAGTTGGTGATTAAGTGATTTGGTGTCATAAAGACTTGTGAAGTATCAATTTCAGCTTTCTTCCATGAAAATACAAATGGTCCTTTGTAAATGTAACATAAATTTTTAGGCCAGTGCTATAAATAAATGCAAAATAATTCCCTTTTTAAAAGGAAATGACCCCTTGAAACTCAAAAAGTTCCAATACTGTTGAAATATTTCTACATTTAAATTATCTAAATCATAATAAAATCAATATTTTCTGCAAATATTTCAAGCAATATTCTTCTGTTCAGAAGATTTACTTACGCATTCTGTAAAGAATCAGCAGTAGCCATGACTAAACAGTGTGGTTATAACTGTTTGTGTGTAAGGCCAATGCAGACAGATAGGACACCAGGTGCATTTTTGGGATTTGTTACCTAAAATTTATTATTGTTATCTTTTTTGATTAAATTTCACATTGTTCCAACAGCTGGTGGTTGGACAGATTTATTATGCAAACAGAATTACTCAATGATAGTATTATCACTCAGCATCACTAATTTGGAAATTTCAGTGCCTGTATGCAAAATGCTTCTCATTTCCAAATTCTTTCTGATAGCGTCAGTTTCTTTACTCTAGAATATTAACTCATTGTTTTGTTTCACTCAGTGTTATAGAGGAGTGTTTCATGATCCGTAGAAATCTTGAGGGTATTGCTTTGTTTTGCTGGAAATGATGGTCCTGATATATTAACTAAGCCAGAGGAAAAATAATTCAATTCTGCTGCTCAATGGAGCCCAATTCTTTCCAGCATATGCTATAAAGACATTTAAGTCTTTGTATGTACTTATGGATTTTTGGATCTATATAGAGAATTTAGAGTTTTAACTGTTGAGTTTTAGATATTTACTGTGATGATTTAAAAAGACCTAAAATCTGTTAAATTTTTTTACAATATTTTTCAGGCTTTTTTCAAAACTTAGTCTTAAAGGTAGACAGAGGTTAGACAGAAGAGAGTGAATTTTCAAAGTATTTGAGGATATGTGAAACTAGAAGACATTTTCAGAAGAACATAGTTTCCAAATAGCCGCTCATCTGTGCCAAAATCTTCCTTGGATAAATAGGAGTCCTCTTAGTCAACACTTTTTTGTTTTTCTTGAGTCATCAGTGAGTTCTTTCATAGGTAGGTACAATACTGTACAACACTCTAGCCCAAAATTTGGACTTCTCCTTATAACTCCTGTAGCAGAACTTAAAAATTTTGAGGAGAGTTATATTTTTTTTTCTTATTTTTATGACACTATAGCTTTATATACAGTGTAAACAGGAAATGTATGACACTCTGAAACTCTTGTGCATTTTGCAAAAGTTTGAAATTACTCTAAACTGTCATATTTTTTCTCTAGAAAACCTGTAAATTCTCTTTGCCCTTCATTCTGTGAAGAGTTAAAGACATTTAGAAAAATTTCATTGATATGTATTCCTCTTGTGTTAGCATAAAACATTTTTGAGTGTTGTTGAAGGTCTGTAACAACTCTTTACAAAACCTTAAACAAATGTAAACTCAGATGCTCAGGTTAAGTATGAGCATAATTGCTTAGGAGTTGAGAATATGCAAACTGACAAGTCAAATGACTTATGCAAAGAAAGAATGTGAGAGCAGAGGACAAGATTTTTTTGCTTCTAATCCACACAAAACCTTGTCCACAGCACATTCCTCTATGTTGTGACATTAGATCCATGATGCTACCTGTTAAGCGGCAGAGCGGGTTTAAATTCAAGCAGACTTTCGACTATTGTGAAAACTCATAGCTGTGAATTCATCTGAGAGTGTCTACGTAGCGGTTCTTACAGTTCCCAGACACAGGTCCACCTAAAAATAATAGGGACAATATTTAAGAAGAAGAGACTGGTTTATATTGTCAATCCTGTATTCACCCAGAAATAAATGTGGAAAATTAAAAATGGAAGCAGTGATTGCTGGACATTTTAATTGAAAAAGGGAGACAATTATGGACTTTGTGGAATCACAACATGGATTTTGGTTTCATATCAGTAAGATTGGTGGAGTTTTAAAATTCAGCAGCATTGTCACAATGCCATTGGCTGATTTAGAAATTACTGATCTCTCACCAAAGCTGTGGTTCAAATATATGTCACAATAATTTAATCCTGTTAATTTACATTTCCCTAATACAATAAATTAACATATGTCTGTTTAATCTGTTTTAATTCTGGTATCTGCTTTATCATCAGTGAAAAGTTAAACTCTGAAAAAATCAGCTTACAAAGATGACATGAAACGGAAACTTTTGAAGTCAGTGATAATAAAAAAGACTGTAGTGACAACAGTTGGGGTGAAGATCTTGTTTTAGTCAGAGGATAAACTTCAAAGGTTTAAAATTGCCTACAACATTTAAGTCTGAACTTTAAATCTGATCTACGTCTAAGACAGAAATTCCAGATTAGCATTGTTCTTATCACCTATCTGTAGTTTGCATGCCTTTCATTTGTCTCAGTGTTTTTCAACACATTAAATGTCAAATGCTAAAGGCCAAGTCACTGTGCTATATTTAATATTGCTAACTTTTGTACTTATGTTGCTCCTGAAAACTATGAAGAAAGACTGTGGGGTTTCAGATATGAACTATTAACACAGACATAAAAAAATTCTGAAAAAAATGGTTTTATACTGAATTGATAATTTTCCTTTGGTTTACAATTTTTAAAACTAATTTAGAAAAATTTACAGTGTAATTTCATAGATGCCTCATTAAATTAAAAGAAAAGCTTTGCGTTTATAATTTAGTATACTTTTTGCTACAATTATGGCATGATATTATTAGTAAAAATTTTACAATCTGGATTGTCAAACACTGAACAAAGCTATCTAGAGAGATATGGAACGACTTTCTGGGACATATTGAAAGTTTTACCAGAGAAGGCCCCGCACAACCTGACCTGTGCTGGCCTAGATTTGAGTGGCAGGCTGGACCAGAGGACCTCTAGAGGTCCACTCCAAATTAAATAATTCTATGACATTTATCAAAATGTCAATCATTTTGCTGCTTCATTTTACAAGCAATGAACACTTTAAACTCCACCAAAATGAAAATGCGGAAGTGATACTATTTTCCTCTAGCAACCCAAAACTTGAATTCCTCATTTTTTTCTACAACATTCAGAGTTTGGTATTTTAAAATCGTACAGAACAGGTCCTCTTCTCCTGCATTTTTGTGCGCTGTAGGCTATCTATCAAACTAATTTTAGAGATATGCTCAGACATTTAAGTTCAGCATGTACCTGCTGCAAGTGCCATGAAACTGCTCATGATAGATGTTAAATTTGTTATTCAAAAAGGGATGCTGTACATTAGTCCAGCAGTCTTTGCATCAATATTGCTGGAAACCTGGGACATGCTACAAGGGATTTTTTTATTATTTATTTTGACCAAATGTTCTGGGACCATGTATTTTATTTTAAGAACTGAAGATAACGAACAAACTATATTTACACAAACATCCTAAAATAAATAATTTAATTTATTATCTGCTCAAGCATTTTTTTAATGTTTTCGTTTAGAAATTTAAAAATGTGCATTATCATCTGAGTGTGTAGTTAATAAGAAAATGGACTAAGTGAACATAAATACATAAATCAGTACATTTTCTTTTAGCTGCCAGGTTAAATGATTACTGGAATGACTTCCTCAAGACAGAAAGAAGCAGGATGTGTTTAGTGTGCTAAGTATTCACATTGTGCTAAGATGTTATGGAAGATGAATATGTAAGAAATATTTTACAGACCATAACCAGTTGTGGTGGAAATACACTCTTGTTTTGAAGGCAGTACTGAAAAATTTTATAGAATTCTTTTTAGCCCAATGCTCTTAAAGTATTTTGATATTCTGAGACCATCAGGTGGACTGTGTAGAAGAGCATAATTATGTATTGAGATCCACACTGTCTTGAAATGAGTGGGGTGCAAGTCCACAGGCTTTACTTGAGGGCTCTCTTGGACTTGTATGTTTGAGGGGTGGGGCTGGATACACATTTGTCTCAGTAGTGAAGACAAAATCTGAGGGAAGGACATTTTTATTTTCTTTCATAACCTGCGTATACTATGTCAAAAATAATGAAATAAACATTTATCTCTTAATCAGTCCTGTATTCTCAATTTATAGGATATGTGGGGCTCATATTTAATTTATTTTTATAGGTAGCAAAATCACTATTGCTACACTATTAATTTGAGTTGGTATCTTGTTCTGCCTTGGGTGAAATAACTTCATATAATCTAATAATGTAATGGATTTATGTCAGAGTCTTTGTGGAATAACTTGTATTAATATTGGTTTTCTAGATGCTTTTATTAATATTCATGTTTCACTTTTAGTTCCCGTGGCTCAAGAAGTGCTAGAATTATTTAAATATCATGAAATAAAAACCATTCTGATTGTAAATAGACAAAGAAACATCTCTTTTATGCTGATTTTAAATTTTGGTAGCAAACAAACAAAAATATATAACGTTGCAAGTGTTTGTACTATTTTAACAAACACTTAGGCATAACTTAATGGTGTTTACCATTTTGATGCCATTGGCATTGGCATTTGTATTCTGCATGCCAAACGTTATGCAAAATGCATTTATAAATTTAACATTAAATCAACTTTTTACCTCAGGGTTAAATAAGAAAATGGATTGTGGTATTTTACTGCTTTGTATTGTTCTTCCAGCAGGAAAAGCTGTCCGCTATTTTTAAAAGCAGATTTTTCTCCTACAAAAATTAGTGCTCCGAATACTATTAATTTACCCCTAAAAAAAAGAGGGCAAAAAGAATTGATTGAAAATGTAAATTGTTGAGTGAAGCTATCTAAGGCTTTAAAAGATAAAGACTAACCAAATATTTTGTAAGAAGCTGTCCCCAGTTTTATAAAGGTTAGAATTTTTCTCTTATGGAATGCGACTCCCTTTACCTGGCTCTATACGCTCACCAGGGTGTTTCTGGACACCCTGGACATCCTCGGTTCTCAGGAAAGAATGCTTGGGTTGAAGTCAATTCAAGTCTGTTGCTTGCTTCTCTCTTTAAACTTCATTCTTGTTTGTTTCTTTGTGGATTCTTTATTTGGTTTAGTTTGGTTTGGTTTTGTTGGGGGTTTTTTTCTAGTTTTAGTACTCCATTTTAGACTGAGCTATGCATACACTTTCCTATACTGGGCTTGGCTTGAGGGAGGCAGTATTCTCTATACATTAACTCAGCAAAGGCCATTTACAAAGCCAGATGAGCCACTCAAGTGACATAACAGGTTGACTCACTTTTACAGAAGTTTATGGGTAAGAAATCCCTTTTTTTTTAGTTCCCTTTTTGTTGAGGTACTTTTAGTTTTCCTTGTAATTGTCAATTTCCCCCTATATTCTCTTTGAGCTTTACAGGTATTTTACCTGGGCTCATCTTTCCTGATTTTTCTTCCAACATCTGGGTTTGTTTCTCTGTTGCATATTTCTCTGAATTTGAAACTTGGTGACTCCTGAGAAACAATCATTATTTTCATTTTTCAGTTTAGGTGGTTCTCAGGAATATTTTTTTCTTGTCAGTATTTAGCTTTGGAATTTATGTATTATGGTCTGGGAGCTACTCCCTAGAATTAAGGGGGAAAGCTTTTTGGGATATATATGACTCCATGCACTGAAGGGGCAGAACTTACGACAACAATTATGTGCAACAGTATTTGTTGCACAAAACAGAAGATTGGAAGATAATGTGCACATACTTAAGAAATTAAAATGACACCGGAACTCTGCATATGTTTGAAGATTATTAATGTTTGCCTTTGCAAATTTGGGCGGTAATGTTTTTTCCATCTGAATTTCATTTTTTCTGGAATATATAAAGTCAATGTGTTCTTAACCACTCTTCAGGTCTGACTTGAATGTAAATAACCTATTGGGATCAGATAATGGCTATATAACTAATTATAAGATTATTTAAGAAAACCTTCTAAGATAAGAAAGAAATCATGTAGAATGTTTATGACTAAGATATTTTTCCTAGCACTTAAGTTCCTGCATCTTTTAAATGGCACGGTTTTGATTCAAACTACTTCAATACAGGACAAAGTTCAGTTTCTCACTTCTATGTAGGTTAATTTCATGAACATCAGTTATTTTTTGGAATTAATAGGTCTAATTGTGTTTAATGTGTTTATTGTGTTTGGCTGTATTAAACATCTGTTTTATAAAATATTGACCTTTCTCTCTAAAACTGCCATGCTTTTCTCAGGTTTACTTTCATTGCTGAGGCTTTTAATCCTGGAAAATAGAAATTTGGCATCCACTTAATCTACATGAATTGATTTCAGCATTCATTTCTTAGTGTGTGTGTATATGTTTGCATCTCTAAGGTTTGGAAACTTTAATTATCATGCGGCATCAAATATCTAACTGTTAACAACATTTTCTATTGCCTCACTTAGCAGAAACCTACCTTTTTGAAGCAATAATATTTAACTTCTGACTGAACAAATGGTAAGAGAGAGACAAAATACCAGGTTACTGGATTTTAAGTATAGGGCCTATACTATTAATCTCAGTTCAGGTAAAATGTGAAGAAGATATTCCATATACATGAATACACTACCTAAAGGCCATGCACATGACTGTCTGTGGTAGTTCAAATCCATACAGCAGAATCAACTTTCGTTATTGTTGTTATTTCCTGGGATTTAGTGAGTGTAGAAAGTTTTAACATTAGCTCTGCTTCTCTCATGCATTTGTGTACTGGCTTTTTTCAATGTCAAGTAAAAGGCTTCTTTCCTGCTTTTTCTTGTGCTTTGTGCTTCACTTAGAATCACGATATATTTGTACGATTATGATCATTTTAAAATAGAATTATTTTGCACATGAAAGCATTGCTATGAGGATATTTCTTGGCAAATGTTAGGTATTTAGAAATTACTTATCCTTAAGGGCATGTTTAGCATCACAACAGTCTCTAATAAGAAGAAAGTAGGTCACATCCAAGCATCACTAAGATATTTGGCAAATTTCAGAGTTTTATGCTTTGCGGATGATAATATTTTGAGGAGCACTGTAAACTACATCTGTAATTAAAGTTTGTTAAATCACATTAGGATAGGTTTGGCAGAGGGAAATGTTGTAATTGCCAAAGTCTAAAACATAAACTTTGATTTAATCAAGAGTGTCAAAGTAGTTGAGCTCCTCACCATTTTGTGTGTTAGCTGCATATTTATGATAATCATCACTTGATATTTTGAAATAGGATGTTTAAATTAATTTTCACAGACTATTTGTAAACCACTAATTACATTTTGTGGAGATTGGTGACCACCAGACTGAATAAAACAGAAGTGAAGAATAAAATGCATCTCTCACCCAAAAGCAAAACTTAAATGAGTATCTGATGTCTATTACCATATCCATGTATTTTGTCCACTTATCATGAATCTGTGAAAATTAAAATATGAGGGCAAGGCCCAAAATAATTGCTATAACATCTAGGTGGAAGAATGTAACCTCCGAATACGAAAAAAATTAATTCTTATTGTATCATCCTTCATATCACCTAAAATTTGACTGAAGTACATCAATTATAGGGACAATATAGTTACAATCTAGGTTTTTGATATATTGTATTGGCACTTTAAGAGGGAAAATAGCCCTTTGCATTTCAACATGGGACAAGATGGAAACATTTTACCATTATCCTTCCAATTCACTTCTTCCCCCAGTTTCTCCATGTACATACAATATTGTTTTGACCATTCAGTGCAGCTTTAAATGACAATCCAAACATAAGAACAGATTTTTTTGTGCAGTACCATATTTTGTTTATCAGCCCAACAATCTCTAAGGGTATGGATTATTCTACTTTCATTTTCCTCAGCTGTTAAACTCAAAGCCGGTCTCAATATTTACTTTGGCAATTTTATATCCCCTCTGGACAGGAACTGATGTCTGAAACTATAAGAAGATTTTTTCTGTTTGTTGATTCCACTGTCAAATTCAGTCACCACTGAAAAAAATGCTCAAAAACCGGTCCCACTTATGACATATATGTTTGCCTGCAACCTGGCCCCTCTCTGCTCCTATCCTGCCATTCTATTAAGAGGAAAAATACAAAAGTTTAATGTAAGGCTAACTGGTAGAAAACAAAAGATATGGTGGCACATGAAGAGCATATCTGTTAAATAACTCTGACAGTCCAAATTGCTTCAATTTTTTTTTTCCTTTTCCGTCAAGTATCACTGTAGAATTAGTATCTGAGTGATAAAAGCAGGATTTTAATGTTAGGACTTTCAGTGTAAAAGATTGTAAGCAGGCTCATTAAATATAGTGGATGACTCCAATCTACTTCATTAATCTCTGTAGTAATAGCTTAAAATCTTTTATACAGCCTTATTTTTAGATTTGTCCGTATTTTGGGCATTCATTGCAGTAAATATGGTTCTTAGGGTATTACAGGTTGGTAGTTTGTGTATTACTGACAGCACTTTCTGAATATTCCAATAATACTGTCTAACCAATTTCCATAGCATATTTTAATAGAAATTTACTGTGTTTTACAAGTGGGAAATGGATTAGCTGAAAATACTTATTATTACTAAAACTCATTGGAGATAAGCCCCTTGTACTATGAAATCACTGTTACAAAGTCACGTGATTTTTTTCCTAAGAGGAAATCAAGTATGGTAATTTATAAAGTCATTCTGCTTGCACATGTCTTTCTTAAGTAGTCTGTTTTCAACCACGTTACAGAAGTTATAATTCCTTGCTGAAGAGATCAAATTGATATTTTTAGCGTTGGTTTTGATGTAAGTAGACTACAGAATATAAACAATTTTCATATGATATATCAATACAGGTTTCTGAATAGAAAGTATATTAAAAACTTTGTATGTATATGTACAAATCATCAAAAGGTTGATCACTTTGTGGACTTTGGATAATTGCAGTACTTTTGTACTGTTTTATCAAAATTTTAAAATCTACTTGAACAAAAAGCAAAATATTCTGTTCTGTATAATTTCTGAAGCTGACTTTCTTGTCGAACTGTCTGAAAAGGACTTATACGTGGAAACTGAATTTCTTCCCATGAGGAGAAACTTCCAGTCTTCCTCACAACTAAACTACCTCAGAGCTGCATTTATTTTTCACAAGTGAATGAATAAATGAAATTAAAAAAATGTTTTTTCTCTGGCAGAAAAGAGCCTGAGAGGCTGATGTCACCAAACTTAAGGTGCTTACATCACAGATATCTACATCTGAGGTGCTTCTCTGGGTTGGCACAGCCACCAGAGAAGCTGTTCTCCACAGATGTTATTTGGAGTAAGATCCAGCTGCCCAAGGGTAGATATAAATTTGCGTGTGGGAATTCATGTGGATTTGGAAACAGCTTTTGTTTTCCTTTCAGTTCTACAGATCACACTGGTAAAGAGAAGAATGGGAGAAGTTGTGCTTTGTTTGGGTTGTGCAAACATCTTTCAGAGGATCTGGAAATAGAACCTCCTTTCTGACTTTTGTTTTACTTCATCATCTTCTCACAGAGCTAGGCATGAGACTTCATGTGCAGATTTCAAGTGGAGGTAAAGAATATTTGTAAACTGTCACTCTGAATTCAGATGAAGACAAAAAAAATTATGATATTTCAATAATTTATTTAATAGAAATTCTCATTTTGAAACAAAATAATGAACTGGAAACTGAAACTCAGATATCTAAGCCAGATAATTCCATGTTTTTAAGTCTTTAAAGAGTCGGTCTTCAAAACCAACAAAAAAAAAAAGTTTTTTTTCCAGAGAGTCCTGATTATGAAGATAATGCTAAATGTCTTTATTCACTTCTAAAATCACTTCTTGTCTAAAATAGAGATTGATTTTTATTTCAGAGCTGAGCATGCTATAGAGCAGGAGCAAATGCTCAAATTGAAATTCTCATCATGTTTCCATTAAAGTTTAGCTGCAACGGTTTTTTAAGTTTTAAATTACTTTTCCTTGACAATTTCTCTTTCAGGGATTTGAATATTCAGTTTGTTTTCCATTGGAAGGATGTGGTAATTTACTTAATTTCTGTTTTCCTTTTTTTTTTCTTTTTTTCTCTATACATACTAACAATGCTATATTATACTTATTTTTCCCAGATAATTAGTCTTTACTGTTCCATAAAACTGTGGGCTACCCATATTTAAATATCTAAGCTGTAGTATACAGCAGCTTATCATGTTTTATGAATTGCATTGATCTCACATGTCATTTAAGGCTTAATTATGATTAAGAGTATTTAATAAATTCCAACTCACTTTAATAAATTGACCTTACATTTGCTCAGACTTTATAAAGGGCTTCTAAAAATGAACAATTTGAACAGTTTGTTATAGTTCAAATTAGAGTATTTTCAAATTAGGATTATTTCCCTCACACTGTGGGTAGCTAACCAAACTCCTAGTTTTAAAGTGTTTCCTTTATTATTTTTACTCTTTTTTTTCCTACTTAGTCCCAAAAAATTTGTCAAGCTTTCTTAAATGAGAGCAACCTTGCTTTTCTTCTCTACATGTTATGAAACTTGTCAGCCCTTCGTCCTTATGGACTTATGAACACCGGATATTTAGGTTTGTAAGAACCTGTAAGGGACCAGACAGCTGTAGAAGCTGAGAGCACAATGGAGTTAGACAGCAGTGTGGACCTTTTAGCCCTTGGGAAAGATAAAGGCAGGAACAAGAAGTGAAGATGGAATGAAGAGGGCGCCGTGCAAAGAGACTCCTCTAGCGCAAAGAGGATGTTAGCAAGGACACCGCTGTGGCGCAAAGAGGAGGTCGGCAAGGTCTTGATAACCGAAAAGATAATGTTGCTAAGGGAACAAGGGCAGGGGGGGTCTGAGTGGAAAATTTTGTGCGGAAGTTAGAGAACTATAAATGCTGGTTATTAGTGTAATAAACTGGCTTTGCTTTCTGGCTTTGATAGCATACAGCATGGTCTGTGTCTTTCTTTCAATCGCCGCAAGAACGCACAGTTCAAAAAAGGAACATTTCTATTAAATTACATTAAAAACAACAGTTGAAAAAGATATGAATATATGGATGCCTGTGCACACACTTCCTTGCCTACAGAGTGATAAAACTACTGGCTGACCCTAGGGACCTTAAGAGATTGGAGAGACATAGGATCTTTTTCAAACTGACAGGTGTTACACAAGTGGGTGTAGGACTAGCTGCAGAGCCCTTCTGATATCCTGTAGCTTCATGTCTAACAGAGTTAATACCTAATGTCTAACAGCTCTCGGATCTATTCACTCTTGTCCTTCTGCCAGTGGGCACTAGGAAATGTAAAAATTGCCTGGAGAGAATAGGCCTTTTTTGATAATGAGAATGGCTTTGTATTTGGCAAGTCTGTGTGAGGAATTTCTTTTGGCATTTCAAGCGGTGTGATTGATACAGGTATCTGGCTAGATTTTAAAACATGCTCCCTCTCAAATCCCTGAAGAAAGATGACAGAAACAGCCCCATATCTATGGGCATGCCTGCTTCCAGTGCTTGCATATATTTCATCTTCTTCACGGTGCTGCTGTGTGGGGTAACTGGTGGTGTACACTGTTCTGTACAGGTTTTATACGGTTCTAAGTTTCTACAGTTTTTCAGCACAATGGCATGCAGTGCTTAGCAAACCTTAGCAGTTTGGTAAATCTCAAGAGTAAAGGATAGAAAACGGATTTTCCAGAATGAAATTAAACAACAGACCAAAGTTGTTTTCCTTGGGTCTGTGGCTTCTACTTGGTCTTGACACTAAATATATTTCTTTATTGCTGGGCTCTATCAAGAAACTGCATACATTTTTGACTGTACAATTTTCTTTAGAGATTGAATTCATTATCATAAATGGCAGTATTAGATAATACATTTAAATGCATCCTTCCAAATAAATTCTTTTTTTAAAAGCTAGAGTAACCACCTCAAAAAGGATAATAGTAAAAAGGCTGAAGAGGTAGTTAAAGAAGGAAAATCTTTGTTCAAATCAAAGAACTATAGATTCCTACTGCGATTCTGAGTTATCACATCTGTCATGATCTTTTATTATTTTACAGATCTGGTTGTAACCTTAGTAACCAGGTATCCATAGTAACATGTATATTCAAAGACAATCGTTTGATCAAAACTTTTTTTGTGATCTGGTTTCTGAAGTCCTGATAGACTGTTTCACTCAATTCAGGGTGAAATTAGAGCCCAACTTTTTCATTTTTTAAATACTCTGTATCACCTCACAGATGATCTTTCCCAAAAAAGTATCTAGTTGTACTAATAAGAAGTATGCCACTGTGTGTCGCACATGAGGGTACAGATTGCTATATCTTACAGAACATAGTGGGTGTTGAAAATGAATATTGATTTAAAAAGCATATTTTAGAACATAGCACATGGATATGCTCATTTTGCCATAGAGTAGAAAGCACTAAAAGCATATTTCTTATACTACATCAACATAATAAAAATCTGAAGCATTATGGATGCATTTATATTAATTTTGCATCATCTTTAAATAGATTTGAAAAATGTCTTTGCAGTTTTATAACTTTTGAACAAACATAAAGTATTGAACTGATAAGAGATGATTTGAACAGCTTGAAAAAAACCCAAACAACAATGTGGAGACTCAGTATAAAAATTAGAATGCAACAACATCCAGCTAATCATTTACATTCTGAAACAGTGTTAAGTTGGAAAACATTGTCTGCCCTCAAGCCATCAGAATGAGCATTTTATTTCAGGGAAAGCTGGAAATGTTGAACACTTTGGATTGGTTGTGCTTACAGTCCCCATGTTTCATGAAAGTGGGAAATTCTGTGATAAAATACAAGAGACAATATTGTCTGTAGAGACAGGATCATCAGGTTTACCACGCTGACACTATCCACTTATTTGGGTAGTAAGCTGGATGGATTCGTGGCTGGAAGATACCTGGTTCATATGTTCTAAATCAACACTTAATAAAATGAGAATTCTGAGGTCCTCTTCAATATATGAAATAGAGAATACTGTTTATAGTATCTAAAGAAATGTATTCCACACACATTGTATTTAACTTAACAAAACCAACCAACCAACAAACCAACCAACCAAAAATCACATGTTTCCAGAATCCAATTTGTTACTGTGCACTTCCAAATTTCCTTTTTAGAAGAAGATAATTTTCTAATACTTCCTTCAGGTCATAGGTTCTTTTTTTCAGAGGAAAACACCTCTCAACAACCCACACCTGATTTAATCTCAAAGGTCATATATTTGTATTAATAGTACACTATTTATTATCCAAATAATTTTGTAATTGTGTAATATAGTCTTAGATGATCTGTGAACATATTAGATATTTTATTTCTAATAACTTTCTCCCCAAATGCAAGTAGGTCTGATACTGTTTCACTTTCCTCATATCCAGTTTTTTCAGTCCTAATTCTCTACAATTTTGTTTCCTCGTTATTGGACTGTGAACAGAATACAGGAAAAAGCAGCTCACTAGTACCCCACATCATCAGACTGATGCAGGTTATAGGTGCAATTCAAGAACACTTCATACAGCCTTCACTCATTTCTTTCTGCTGCACAAATGTACACAAATTTATTTTCACTATAAGCCATGCTAAATCTGTGACTTTAACAACCAGTGTCATCACAACCATTATGAATTACATGTTCATATTTTATAGCAAATGTTTTGTATCCATATAGGCAACCTGGTGATGGTTTCAAATGATAGAACTTTGTTTGTTCTCAGTATCTCTGCACACCTATATCAAATTTGAACTCAGTGGCTTGAAGAATCAGGTAAAATTAAGAAAAGGACCTGTAAAATCAGCAAACATGCTCTGGTTTATAGTATTTAGTTACATTAAAGCTGTATTTTAACCTTAGCATAACTGGGCTCAATATCAAGATTAAGAGATTTAGTTCCTAAGAAAGATATAACAATTTTTATCTTTTTTTTTTTTTTTAATTGTTTTCCCAGAGCGCTTTTCTGTGCGTTGTGTTAGACATTTCTGCTGATATTTTATATTGTTTGGTTAAAAATTGTTAATATTGTTTAAATAAAAATGTATGAAATCTGCCCTAGAGAATTAGCAATCTAAATTAAAAGCTGATGCAGATAAATATTTATGGACATGACAAGGTTATTTACCCAAAAATGCACAATGAAAACAGTGGGTGTTTACTGTACTTATTTACTAACTTGATTGGCAAGTTTATTTTCAGAAGATTGAAAAATTTAGAGTATTTAAAATTAGAGGATAGTCTAAGATTAGAAGATAATAGATATGCAACAGGATATTTTTAATGGAGAATCAGGTTCTATCGTTTATGTTTATCATGCACTTGAATAAATTGAATATCAACTTAGCTGAATAGATGGTCATTAATGTATGTAAGTAAATCTAAATATGAGTTAAAGATACAGTTTGACATGCATGAAAATAATTTTAAAAAGTGAGTTTTGCTACAATACTTAAAGTTGCTTTTTAATAAAAATGAAAAGCAATTCCATGACAGACTTGGTTATAGAAAACCACAAATGTTATGGAACTATGAAAACATTGTGGTAAAATCTTGATTCTGATTGATAACTACAGCTTTTGAGGAGATGACTAATATGTGTTCGTGGTAGATACTACTCATAATGTTAGTAAGATTAGTATTATCCAAGCAAGTGAAAGGGATATGCAAAGTAGTTCCTTTAAAATTTAGGACTAAACACTTAATCCCTGCTGTAATCAGAATACTGCTATAAATTACAATGGTTTCTTTCCCTTTATGTTGGCTTATTTCTGCTATGAAGGAAGACCCTCTCTAGTCTGTCCAAACTTCATTCAAATCATTAGACTGCATAGTCTCCACAACAAAGAAGAATATACTGTACTTTTGTTCCTTTTATGTGCCATAAAGATACACATAATTTGTGAGATCAAAAGAAATCCTGAATCAGAAAAGAATGAGGTCAGGCCTGAGGTGCATCATGTAGTTGTACTGATAAAGAATTCTTTTGACACAATTTTTTGATCAGAAAAACACAGCTTCATCAGACTGAACCGGTTTCTATACAGCAGTTCTGAAATGTTGTTCAAACCTTGCTAGTTGAAAACTGGTTTTGAATATAAAATTAAATCAATGGAATAAAATTATATATTCCACACAAGAAAATGAAACATTTTGGCTTGAATTTTAATCAGGAGACAAAATCCAGTTTACCAATACAACAATAAAATGACAGCCAAAAGTGACTCTTGAGCAGGTCATAAGAGTTAGTACTATGTGGTATTCTGAATCACAAAAAAATCTGAAACATTACAGAAAGAAGAGCTGCTTAAAACTTTCGAAGGTAACATCTGAATCCATTATCTATCAAGCTGTATGGTAGCATTTAGGCAAAACCCAGTCTGAAATAGGTTTATTCTGAATTCTATATACTTCAGAATATATCTTCAATTATTTAAAAAATCCTTTATTTACTTCTTTACATTTACTGTCCTTTAAGATTTGATGTAATATTTCTTATCTGTATTTTTTATCACTGCTATGATAATCAGAGCTCATAGAATAATTTGGGTTGGAAGTGAGCTTTAAAGGTCATCTTGTCCAATGCCCCTGCAATAAGCAGGGAACATCTACAGCTAGGTTAGGTGTCTCAGATCTCCATTCAAGCCTACTTGAATGTTTTCAGGGCAACCTGTTCCAGTGCCTCACCACCATCATTATAAAAAAAGTCTTTCTCATATCTAGTCTAATCCTTTTTTGTTTAAAACCATTATCCTATAGGTCCTACTAAAGAGTCTGTCCCCATTCTTCTTATTCCTATTTAATTATTGAAGGACTACAAAAAGGTCTCCCCAGAGTCTTCTTTTCTCCAGGCTGAACAACCCCAATTGTCTCAGACTTTCTCCATGGAAGAGATGCTCCTACCCTCTAGTCACCTCAGTGGTGCTTGCTCCAACAGATTGAAGTCCTTCCTGTGCTGGGACCCCAGAGCTGGGTGCAGTGTTCCAGGTGGGGTCTCACCAGAGCAGAGCAGAGGGGCAGAATCCCCTCCCTCCCCTGCTGCCCACGCTGCTTTGGATGCAGCCCAGGACACGTTTGGCTCTCTGGGCTGGGAGTGCCCATGGCTGGGTCATGTCCAGCCTCTCATCAACCATCATCCTGGAGTTGTTTTTGCAGGGCTGCTCTTGATCTGTTCCTGCCCCAGCCTGTGTTGGTACCAGGGGTTGCTCTGACGCACATGCAGCACCTTGCACTTGGTCATGTTAAACCTCATGAGATTCTCATGGACTCATTTCTTGAGCTTGTCCAGGTCCCTCTGTATTCCATCCCTTCCTTCTGATGTGTCAACAGCACTACTTAGCTTAGTGTCCTCTAAAAATTTGCTGAGCATGCACTTGATCCTCTAGTCTATGACACTAATGAAGATATTGAAAAACCCTGGTCTCAATGTGAATCCCTGAGGGACCCCACTTGTCACTGATGTCCATTTGCAGTCTGAGCCTTTGACCACTACCCTCTGGATATGACCATCCAGCTACTTTCTTAATGATCCAAGAGTCTACCCACTGAATCCATCTCTCTCCAATTTGGAGAGAAAGATGTTGTGGGTCAAAGGCTTTACAGAAGTCCACATAAATAACACCTGCAGGCTTCCCTTGTCCACTGATGGAGTCACTCCATCATAGAAGGTCACTGGGTTGGCGTCCCTCTTTGGTGAATCTGTGGTTGTTACTGCAAATCACCTCCCTGTCTTCCTTGTGCCTTAGCATAGCTTCTAGGAGAATCATTCCATGATCTTCCTAGGCACAGAGATGAGGCTGAGAGAGTGGTACTTCCCAGAATATTCCTTTCTAAAAATCAGTACAATGTTTCCTTTTTCCAGCCCCCAGGAACTTTACCTGACAACCACATGACTTTTCAAACATCATGGAAATGTCTTGGCGACTGTATCAGCCAATTCCCTCAGAACTCTAGTTCTAAGATCAAGGTTCATTGGTTCCTAATGCATCTCACCAGGTCCCATAGTTTTATGCACATTCAGTTTCCTCAGGTGGTCAGGAATCTGATCTCTACTTACAGAGATGTTGTTCCCCTGGTCCCTATCCTGCTGTCCATCCACTTTACAGGTGTGAGAAGAGAAGTTGCGATTGAAGATTAGTCATAGAAGTTGTTGAGTACCTCAGACTTCTCCTCATCTATTGTTACCAGTTTTCCAGCATTTTTTATAAGGCAATGTACACCTTCTTTAACTTTTCTGATGGTAACATACCTATAGAAGACCCTCTTATTCTTCTTTGTGCCCCTTGCTGGTTTCAATTCCAGCTTCATCTTGGCCTTTCTCACCCCATCCACAACCTAACTTCATGTCTATATCATTCCCAGGTCCCTCATAGCAGAAATAAACCAACATAAAGGGAAAGAAACTGTAGTAATTTATGTTTTTGTTTGACCAGTAGTTCCCTACCAGCCATGCTGGTCTCTTGTCTACCTTGCCCAATTTCTTTTTCCTGGGGATTGCCACCTCTTGTGCTCTGTGGAAGACTTCCTTAGCGATCTGCCAGCTCTGTTCCACTTCCTTTTTCCTCTGGGCAGTCTCTCAGGAGAACCCACTGACTATCTCCTTAAAGAGCTGGCAGTTTGCTTTCCTAAAGTTCAGGAGCTTAACCTTCCTATTTACCTGACCCACATCCCTGAGGACTGCAAACCCCACCAGTGCATGGTCACTGCAGCTCAGGCTGCCTCCAGTTTTGATGTCCTTGAGTCACTCCCTTACCTTGGTGACCATCAGATCCTGCATCACATCCTCTCTAGTAGGGCTATTACCTGGCTCAAGAAGTTTTCCTTTGTGCATTCCAGGAGTCTCCTGGATTGCCTACAGCTTCCTGTGCTACTTTCCCAGCAGATGTCAGGGTGGTTGAAGTGCCCCAGGAGGATGGGAGCCAGCAAGTGTAATGTCTCCTGTAGCCTAAGCAAGAGGACTTCATTATTAGGCTCCCCTTGATCAGGCAGCCTATAGTAAATTAATTCCTGGACTGGAAATAAGGCATAGCTACAAGTACCAAAGAATTTAAGGGCAAATCACAGGAACCACAGGGATTTGGTGTGATATTTCTAAACATTTTGCCACATTCAGTAGTGCAGGATTCTGTATTAAAATATAAATCATGTAGGTAGTATACCAGAAGAGTTTAATTTTACCATTTTTGAAAGCTTAGACATTTAAAGATGTAGTAAAAATTGAGAGTGAAGAGGTAAATGTAAATTGTATATTCGTGAATGTTTTGACTAAAAATAAGGCTCAACAGGGTAAGTCTCATCTCTGCATAGCCAATGCAGGGGGAAAAATTATGGAAATCTGTTTTCAGATTAAGTAGCAGAGTTCCAGTTTAATTGCAACCATACTTGGGAGCACAATAAGACAAAATTCAATGACTAATTAAAAATAAGAGGGATATATTGTATTTGGCTATAAACCACCTTCTTTTCCTTTCTCCCTCCCCCTCCTTACTAAGTCCTTTGCTCTTTCCAGTTCTTCAGGGTTCTCTCTTAAACTGTTTTTGACAAAAATAATTCATTTTTTCTCGAACAGCACTAGTAACATTTATTCCTATCTTTCCCTGTGTTTGTCTTCCATGAATTACATGGTTCAAACACAGCTTGCAATAAAAATACTCCATAAGTGTATGTATACACTTGTAGGATTTTCTTCAATTATTTGTGGCTTTTTCTTAAACAGGACAAGTCATCAAGGAGATGGAAGGCTTATTGTTTTGTACAGCTGTCATAATACTGCATCATGAAATTTTCATTTGAATCCTCCCAGACAAGCATTTAAAAAAACTTCTTCAAAATTTGCCTGCATTTTTAATGAATAAAATTAGCATGGTGACATATCTCTAGTTGTCATTTGAGGCAGTCAGCTTGCAAAAAAAAAATTGAAAAAATACAACTCTTAATCTTTTTTTTTTAGAAACTGTTATGGTCTT